>JANHGO010000063.1:101413944-101431526 GCA_024606505.1 Aquila spilogaster
GCTGGTCCCGCGGCGGGCCCGCCGGGGGAGGCGGGGAGCCTCACGGCGCGGGCGGGCGAGAAGCGGGGCGGCGCGGGCGCGTTTGGGGTCAGCTCCGCGCACACCGCCGGCGAGAAACTTTAAGGGCGCCCGCGCCCGGGACGCCAGCGTCGTGCTCCGCCCGCGGAAAGCCCGCGGCCCGGTGCGGCGGGGGGTCTCCCCGCCGCGTAAGACGCGTTCCCGCCGCCGGGGCCGTCTCCCGTGGGGAGGCGCGGGGGTGCCCGGCGGGCACGGGCGCACAGCCCCGCGGGGCCCAGCCGCGAGGCCGCACTGCAGCCGAGCCCTGGGCGCGGGCGGCGGCCAAGCAGCGTTTAATGGGGGCAGCGCGGGCTGTGCCCGTCTCTGACTTGTCTCCACACGCTGCCGCGCCAGATTGCACTGCTCGAACTCTCTCTCCTGCTAGCCTCTTCTAGCAGTGAGGTGCTACGTGGTGTACTAGTCGAAATATTTACTTAGCCTTTTGAACGGCCGATGGACGCTTTTGTACTTAAATATAATTGCATCTTCCTTCTTTGTACTATTTGATACAGAAAAAGGGACGGAACGGTCTATTACAAAGATGATGGCTGAAACGCAGATAGTCAGGCTGCTGGGACAGAAAGGCAAAAGAAAAGCTAGAGGTGCTTTTGTTCCGGAGCAGAGCAAGGGCTTGGAACCCACAAGGGTATTTATTTACGTATTCATTCGTTTTTAAGCTGCAAAAGACGACATACCAGTATAATCTTACGTGAGTTTTGCTTTACAGATGTTCCAGAGCAGTCCCAGCTGCGCTAACCCTTCTGCTGCAGTAGCTCTTTAGCAGGCTGCTGTGCCCTGCTCGTGGCTGGGGCTGGATTTCCCAAAGTAGTTGGCACTATAACTGAAATTTTTAGGCTAGGTAAAGTTTTCTTTTTTTTTTTTTTTTTCCTTAAAATGGTAGCACTGCAATATCAGTACTCAGGAGAGCAATGGAAATCTGCTGGATACTAATGTTTCACTGTTAAGTACCTTCATGAGCGCCTATTATTTGTGAAAACCCAGACACTTAAACTTCTCCACAGGAGGATGCAGGTGCAAAATTCTTTTGGCTGCTGGGTTCTCGCTATAAACATCTATGAGTCCTGTCTAGTTTAGAAAATTATTTCTATTGACACTATCTCATATCTCTCAGTCGGATATTCACCAGCTAAATAATGGTTTCATCTTCTGAAACTTTAAAATACAAGAATAAAGTTTTGAAGGATACAAAGATGTCAGATGTTTCCACAGGTTGCACTAGTAAAATGACATTCCAGGTTGCTGTGGGGTTTCTAGACAAAGTCTTAGAGCATTAAGCTAGACCTTTCTCATTATCTGACTAATAATCATTAAGAAGTAGTTGCCTTCAAATTATCATCTCATTACCTCTGAATAAAGAATTGAATCTTTGCCTTTTCTAAAAGCAGTAATTTTGTGCCTTATATAGCTTAAACCCTGCCATGGGGTGAGCAACCAGTACACCACATTGCTAATTCTAGAAGAACAACTTCTTGAACAACCGTCCTTACTTTGCGTTCACAAGCCTGTAAGCTTTGCTGTCAAGCAGCAGCTAGTTGTGTCTATCGCAAGACGGAAGGAAATCAGGGGCTTGGGAAGGCAATGCTACGTCTGTGATAAAGAGGAAAGAGAAACCAATTTACAGTTCTGACATTTTCACATGTTCCCAGGTGAAACTTTGGCACAAAATCTGAGATCTTCAGCATCCAGGACTCTCTTTGTAGGAGCTCTGCCTCTCCCAGACCTCGTTACATGGCACACAGATCAGCCAGGGCTGAATGTTCAAGATACCGCTGTGTAACAAGAAGGGCAAAGTCTCAGAGCACTTTCAGAACAAAAACTGCAGCTCATCCTAGCCTTCTTGGCAAAGTAAGATGTAAATACCCTTGTTTCTTTTTCTAAAAGATTTATCATTGGACTTCAGCCTCTGTTTATTAAGATTCATAGGTATATTAAGTGATGGATTGTACCTGACATTAGGACCCTTGCTAAACTGACACGTGACTGCTTCGTTAGTGTCATGGTATCAAACTGCAATATATTATAGTCCAAATGGTTAAACAGCAGATGAGTAAGAATTGTTTGGTATTTTCTTCAGTGTGGATTCTGAACTAGAAGAGAGAAACATGAAAATCTGTTACGTGAAGGCCACTTTTAACAATGTCTTTAATGTGAGTTTTATACTTCTGGTATAACGTATAAAGTCCTGGAGGCTGAAGTCCTTCTGTTTATTCACAGGATAGACATGGCTTAAAAACACAGGTCCAAATTTCCCCACTCTGCTCTCCCCCTAGGCAACAGTAGCAAGGACAACTCTGTCTCTGGATGAGAATCAAATTCCATATCCCACTTCTGCTGCGTCTTGTCTGCATGATGAGAACTTTTCATTAGCTAAATCAGAGCTGTCGTGCACAAAATGGTCTACGCTGGGTTTAGCTTAATTTTACTAGAAATTAGCTTAATTTTACTAGGAAGCAGTTGAATGGAAAACAGAAAGGAACTCAGTAGCTGAAATAAAAATGGTGCTGGCGAGGAATGACTTAAGTTGAACTGGTGTGATGACCATCTCCATTAGACCAGGCTCAAGACAGTGAGAGTGGACATCCATCCTAAGATAGCTGGCTATTAGTCAGAAAACCTTAATTAAACACCTACTGCATGAGATTATGGGGACTGAAATTTTGAAAAAAAAAAAACTTTTAAGAGTTGCCTTGGTGTGAATGACAGGAACCCAAACATAGGATGTATCTTTTTTACCAAGTTGAAATTGGTTGTCTGCCTGGTTAAATAACAATAAAAAAACAAAACCTCGCAGCTATGCAGACACTTCATCTGGACGTCTAAGAGCACTGAAGACAACCACTTTTAGCCTAATATATGGATAAAGTGAGGCCCAGGATATGCACATTCTCACGCCAGCGTAGGCATGCAGCCCTCACACACCAGCGGATCACCTAACGTGTGCATCCCTTCACATGAGCTCCTGTAGGGAGTGTGCCCCATCTTTCCTATTTTAATAAAAGAAGTGTCTCCTAGTGTCCCCTGTCTGCAGCGAGAAGACAGGGAGAGGAAAGAGGAGGAAGCTCCGTGAGACCCTGTGGAGCTGGGCAGGGCAAGGCAGGGGGGCAGAAGAGGAGCCCCAGTGCAACTGGGAAGCTGGGCTGGGGGGTGTTTAGAAAGCCCCACACGATCATGAGATTGGCTTCGGTGACAGGGTGTCTGCTGAGCCCTCAGAGAGGACAGGGCACGAACAGTGCAGCAGGAAGCGTGCACTGCGTGTGCCCATCTCGGCTCAGCAGCTCTGAAACTCTAGGAGTTGAGAGTGGAGAAAACGTCCCCAAAGCGTGATTCCTCTGGGAAAATGGATGGTTGTGCCTTTTTATTTTGCTTCGTTTCATTATTCCTCCTGAAAGGAAGAGAGTTGTTATATGAAAGGTATTTTTTATTGTGGTGCTAAAGTGGCAATTGTTCAGGCAGGTTCACATCACAGCCTTCGAAAGGTAGCAATTTGTGCCATAGTATTAGTCCAGCCATATAAAATAAGGCCTTCAAATAGCAGTCGGTCTGAAGACAGAAAGAGAGAGACAAAGCCAAGGTACATATTACTCTAACAAATCATGTGTATTTGAAAGGCTCGATTATAAATAAGGAGTTTAAACAACTCTTTAAAAAAAAAAAAAGCAAGCTTCCATAACTATTTTTAAACTAGGTTTGCTTTCATCTTTTCATTTTTATTTCTTCTATTTTCTTTATGCCACTTGTCAAAGGATACTGAAAATGTACTGCTCCAGTTCTTTCTTTTTTCACTAGTCTGATGTCTCTAGTTGACTGATAAGTAGTTACTGAAGAAGCATTACAGAAGCTGTAGTTACAATCATGTCTTCATTAATTGTTTTTAAATTATTCAGTTTTTCACAGATAATGATATGTTACAACATTATTTTTTCTGCTTTGCATGCATGAAAACAAAACTTGAAAAAACCCTCTGTCATTTAGAGTTTAGGATCTTCAGTACAAGGACTCTCTTTACACTTCTGTAAATCACAATTTGCATGCTGGGAAATATATAATGATTTTTTATTTTAAATTTTTCTTATTGTAATACAAAACAAAATATCTCTGTAGACCAGTGGGAGATTTCAACTTTGGAAACATTATTTAAAGGAGATTTTTGCTGCTACTTGTTGATGTTCTAAGAACTCCCCCTTTAGATTATCATTTCTCCCATTATTATTATTATTGTGCTTGCAATTACAGGACACAAGAGTGATTGTAAATGGATTTTGATGCACCTATTTTCACCACAATTTCAGTAGCCTGGGGAAATTGGATGTTAATCATGGCTCACAATGTTATTTGATATTTGTACCTTTTTGCTCGAAATGAGGTAACAAAATGTTTTTGCATGTACATACACATGGACATGCACAAAATAACACAAAACATTTAAATACACTATCTTTTGTATAAACACTTCTTAATACTATACCTTATTCTTCCCTTTTGCAAAGCCAAAGGATGCACTACCAACATTTTTAGTTTTTACATTGTCATTGTGTTGGAAAACTGAACGAAGTATTTCTTAAGCTTGTGTTTAGCTCTATTCAGATAGAATCTGAAATTCAGTTGAAAGTACAGATCACTATTACTTTTCCCTTTAATATTTATAATTACATTCTTGTTTTATTTATTTATAATATTTAAGTTTCTCTAGATACATTTGTATTTACAGTAAATTTCTTCAATAAAGGGAACATCAGCTATCACAAGGTTTATGAAAAACAAAACAAAAAAATCTACTCCTGTATTTGTTCCACATTTTAAGTTAATAGATGTCATCCTTTCACTGTTCTTTAATATTACTGGTGGAAAAACACCCACCCACCCCCCAACAGAACCTCAGCTTTGCTCTCTCTTCATTTCTCACAGGATTTCTTGACTTTTATTGTATTAAACATTGAACTAAACTTAATGAATAAATGGAATTGAAGAAAAAAATTCTTATGTACCTTACAGGAAGATAGGGAAAAATAAAAACTATTATTGTCAAAACTGATTTAGCACTGTAACTCACACCAATATTTACTTCCATTCTCTAAGTTTCTTTAAAACTTCCATAACAGGAACTGCACTGTTTAATATTTGTTTTTTCTTTAAATTATTTGAAAAACATAGGTTGCTTTCTGAATGATACATGTATATGAAATAAAAATGTTTTAAAAGACATTCTTCTTACTCAAATACTCTGTTAATATTATTAGTGTAGAGCAAAAATATTTATTGTATGGTTGGTAATTATAAACTCTTGTCTCCCACAAAGAGAAGCCCTTAAAAATAATTTTTAAAATGTCTTCTACAGTTTTTGCATCATCAAACGTGTAAAGTGCTTTATATCACTACTGAACCTTTTTCTTTTTTTTTTTTTTTTTTTTTTCATTTTTGTTGGAGAAGCTGATGAAATATATGTTGAAATTTAGTTTGCCAAGTCAGGAATTCAAAAGTTAAGGAATTCACAGTATGTGTGCAAAAGGCTGCATTCTTCCCATGATTTACAGAATTAGAGTATAACCACCAGACATCTGATCCTGTAATATAACTGTTTGCAGACTCAGAGAACCATCATGCCTCTTAGGGGATATTCTCCAAAACTTACTGAGCATAAAACCCTAGATACGAAGCCTTCAGTTATATGCTTTCCAGAACACATCTTCAAACTTTTCCTATTCTTTGCCCTCCTTTTCTCTCATTGTTACTATCCAGTTTGTAAAAATTGAAGCTTTTGCAATGACGCTTCATGCATAATGCATACACATCTTATCCTGCTGCCCTCTTTACTTTTTGAACCTGCTGGCTAAGTTCAACCAAACTCAACGAAGCAATTGAATTCTTAAAGCTTCACAAAAAGAAGTGGATTGGTAGAGAAGAGCAACCTTATACTGGTTGTCACTGAAGATGTGCTCTGACCTCATGCCTTTCTTACACACTAGCAACTGCACATGAGACAGTACCTGTATAAATGCTCAGGCTACTCGAGACACATAGAGTTTACACCTTCTTGGATGCTGGAGTTGACTGATTTAAAGACACTAATCTATAAGGAAATTCTGCTAATTCGGGTGTTCAATCCTTTTGCTTTCCTGTCATTACCCTTCCCTACATTACTGTAGAAGCCCCTGTGTCCCTTAGCAAGTGCCTCTGATACAGTACCAGGTAAGCAACGGATTATTTTGTTGCTCTTTTTAAATTAAAGGCCCAGTGAGGCCTTTAAATTGATTCATATACATTTGATAATATCATTGTTTTAAAAACTGGGCAAATTATGATTTGTAACATATTGAAAGTTTCATGAATTGCAGATTCCCAAGTGTTCTGTCTTTAGGTCTAATTACTGGAGATGATTACATTCAGGACCTTCTGCAATCACAGAGGCTGGCGGTACAGTTTTCTCTCTAATGAAAAAAGTTATATGGCTCAGAAATCATGACTTAGGCTACGAGCTGTCAGAGCAGAGCAAAAAAAGTCAGAGTAAACCATCTTTGGGTTAGAACTTGAGTTGGGAAACAAGACAAACAGAGAACTCTTTTTCTGTGTTTGCACACAGGACCTAAGCACCTCAGATGCAACTGGGTCCCCCATATGTAGGCACTGCAGAAACACTTAACGAATTGGCTGGTATCCCTAGAACTGTACATCCTCCAGTGACGGGGAAAGAAGGGAAAGAAGAGCAGAAACAGGTGGCCTGAAGTCATATGGCAGGTCAGTAACTGAGCTGAGAAGTTAATGTAAAGCTCCTGGTTCTCTCTCATCTTCCCTTTTCAGTGCACCATGTTGACTTTATTCCCTAGTAAAATATTGAGTGCATAGCTGAATAGCTGGTATGCTACATCCCTTATATGTGTACAAAAATTTAGGCGCTCATTTGTGCAAAAAACTTGGTGCCTTGTTCGGTTGTTAGCACCAGGCCTTGACATACTGATGCCCTTAGGACCACTGTAGCAAGCAGGGTGCTCAAGCAGCAAGATACAAGCTCCAATATGAAAGAAATAGAGGTGTTCTGTAATTGTGATAATGAATGCAAGTTGGTCATGTTGGCTGAGTTTACTAATTGTTGGAAGAAGATAACAGAGAACAACACTGTCCCTGGCTACCCACAGTGTTGCTTGAGAGTTACTACAGGCAGGGCCTGGTAAATAATTGACTTTTCCAATTAGGTGCTTGCAAGATCAATGAAGAAAGTGACAGATTAGATGCTCACAAAAACTCCGCTGTGACACTAGTGAACAGTAAATCGGGGACCAAACACCATGCAGAGCTATAAGTTTCTTCCCTCCCCTGCCTGAAGGCATTTAACCCCATAGTCCTACCTTCCCTAACCACCAGGCTACTGGCAATTAATTTCTCACTTAATACTGTTCTGCTTTAACATATGAAACATTTTGTTGGAGAAGAGACCAGGGCTCTATCATCACCACTGTCAAGGCAGCACAACTCCAGCAGGAAAATGTAAGCAAACCTCATCTAACGCTAGTCTACAGCTCCACTCAGAGCTTAGAAACTGATTGGATTCAAGATGTGTTTTCTTCTAATAGTTCTGTGAAATCTAACCCTAACCACAAAATATTCCATAAACATGACCCAAATAAATTTTCACTTGAACAGGGCCTTGTGCTCTAAGATGTCAGTCCCTACTTCTGCAAAGCCTGTTCAACCCGTTTTTAGAACAGAGGTTGTAGACCAAGAACTGCCAAAAACTCTGGCTAAAAAAAATTTAAAACTTGCATCTTGCTCTAGGGGTAAAATAGTTGTTGGAGACATATAAGGATATAAAACCGAATCAGCCATAAATTGGTTTGCCTGAACCAACCAGCCCTAACTTGGTAATCCTCACGGAGTGTTAAACTCTTGCCTTCAAAGGTTTTCAAAATACATCATTCCTTCCCCCATTATTAAAATTAATGCAGCTTTAACACGATTAGTGACTCCTAAAGTAGATTCAGGCTGCTGAACTGCTGCGGTAATTTCATAGAGAGCTATACCTCAGCTTCTGCCTAAGAACAGCAGCAGCAGTAGAGAAGAAGAAAAGGAAGACCAATGCATCTGGTACCTTCAAGACTCAGGAAGCCTTTCCACAGCCCTAGCTAGCCAAGCAAGTAACTACAATTACAAGGAGCCAGTTTGTCAAAGGACCTCAGCCTACTGGACACGGAACTGCTCTGAATAATGAGGCAGTTAGTACCACAGTCGAAATGAATGTCCAGGACTTCTGAAAATTTAGCCCTTAGCATGCCGTAACAACACTGCCCAGTCCTTTTACTTGGTTCCTAACCACAGTTCAGCCCCCACCACTATTTTCTCCAAAATAGCTATCGGCTGAGAAAGCAATCTAGGTGTTGACATTAAAATGAGCTTTGTTTCACTAGCTGTTTGATTTCTGAAACTTAGGCAATTACAATTCTTTTTTCCTCATGTCATCTTTTGCCCTCCTCTTATTACAAGGCTCCACTTAAATTTCTTTTTCCTGACAGATTCAAGAACAGGTGTTTATTTGCACATTTACAATGTTCATGGACTATTGGGATGAATTCTAGAACTTTTACTCAAGAAATCAGTTTTTGTTTTACACCAGTAACTTCTACATAAAGATCATTCAAAGAACTGGGATCCTAAGCTATTCCCTAGCGCTAAAGCTGTCATACCTGATACTCTGTTGGAGTATTATTTTCCTCCTGTACCTGTTGGACACCAATCACTTGCAGTTGTGGGTTTGGGGTTTTTTTAATGAGGGAGACTAACAATTGATATGAGTTGTAGCCACAATAGTAGATGCCCTTGCCACTACTCCATCAAACACTGGCTGGGGCCTTTGGAGAGATCCTTACATAGCAGCTTGCAACCACCCTAAGCAGTCACATTTCTTTCTGTAAATGAAATTTCTTTTAAAAGTCTTATTTTATCCTGAGGCTGAATTTCTGTTCCAGTAAATTCTGATCTACAGAGACATCTACTTCCCATTGAAGTTGATCACAGCTGCAGGTGACCGGTGCCTCTATAGCTCAGACCCCTAGGCTGGATTTCTCCCAGAGTACGCATGTGTTATTAATACGAGCTAGTTATCTTTGGCTAAAATCCTAGTGAAAAACAGTTTTGTGCTTTTCACAGAAGTGAGATGGTTGATTATGGCACAGACTTCCAACTCTCCTTCTCAAAGGTTTTTGGCTGGAGTTTATTTTAAAACGCATTTTTTTTCTAGTGAAGCCTTATGTACGGAGTAAACATGTAAGAACAGGCTCTCAGAACTTTACTGCTTTTTCAGTTAAACAGAATTGAATGAGATAAAGGGAAAAAAACATCCCACCTTCATTCCTTATCCAATTCTTTTTTCTCTGTTGGGATTAATTTTTCTTTAGAAAAATAAAGATTATAACTGCTTTTGGAAAAAGAAAATATCAAGCATACCTGAGGTTTTAAACAAACAGTTTGTGCTGTTAAACAAGTCCACGGTGAATTTTAGAGGGAAGAAAAATCCCTGAAGCAGCGGCAAAAATCCAGCAGCAGTTCACGGGGTCTGTATCTAGGCTCTTGGTTTGGTACTAATGGGATTTCTTTGATAGGTTGACTCAGGATTTTGATAAAAGCAAGATTTAATGAGAATATGTTCACGTCTTCCTTTGCTGCCTTAGTTCATATGTTTGGTTTCCAGGTTTGGTGTTATACATTGCTTTTTAGAGTCTGCATTGCACAGACCACAACTGTAATTTAATTTCTGTGCTCTTTTGTGCTGCAGTGCTCAGATTACACAAGAAAAAGCTACTCTCTTTTGATGTGTACCTGACAGAGATTAATTTGCTGGGAAGTTAGGTTCAAATTAAAGAATAACATTTTGCCCTTATTCTTAGCAACTCAAGATTGCCAAACACAGGATAAAGGAAGCTGTGTAGATAGATATGTTACTCTTTTTATGTGCCAGTTGGCAGCTGGACAATCAAGGGCTCTTGAATTATTAGAAATGTTTTATTATTTGGCTGTTGAGTTATGACAAATGGGTCCCACAATTCTTCTTCATCTTAAACAGAGGTTTCAGTAGCTGATTCAGGAAGAAACCTGCTTTAGATGATCCATTAAGTTCTTGTCTAGAGAAGAGAAATTTAGTGTTGTGCTGGTGTGAGGAGCTCTCAGTCCCCAGGGTTAATTGAAACAATTGCTGAAAAGGGCTGTCAAAGCCAAACAGTCAATTATACCAAGGCTGTAGGAGCTTGATGACAAGCCTCAGGTCAAATCTCTCAGCACAGATATATGCAATATTTTGTCAGCTGCATTGGTGCTGCATCAGAGAGAGAAAGAAGTAGTAATACAGGCAAAGGTGGAGTGCTTTGTCCAACTTGTTGGGGCATCACAACTTGGATTTTTCATACTCAGAATAGAATTAGCATAAAAAAAATAATGAATTATTTTTGCTCTAGTAATCTAAGAAAAATTTGGAAAATAGACCTGAAAATGTCATCCCAGAATTGCATACTTTAAACACTAAAACAAAACCAAACCCCACAAACCCCACAAAAACCAAAACAAAAAATCCTCTTCCTTCCTCCAATCTTTTCCCTCCCTCACACAATAAAACCTCACTGGAATGAAAAATAAAAGATGTCTCAACTGTGCCTGCAGAATTGCTCTGGCAATGCAGCAAGCGGGCTGCCTGAGAGAAAGGCAGGGAAGTGAGAAGGCGGCAGAGAGCCAGCGGGCAGGTTTTGCAAGGAGGGTTGAGCTGGAACTTCAGCATCATCACACTGTGTTTGCAAGGGCCTTTGATTTTTGACAGATATGTAAATTCAAAGAAAAGCATGGTTAGAAAGCTTACTAAACTAGCCCAATCTTCTGGTTTACTGTGTCTATTTACAGTTTTGTTTGAGATCATCACACCATGAAAGGTAGAATATGAAAGGATGTGTTCAGGAGGGAGAATACATCTGAGAGATTTCTGCAGTGTTTCTGGATCACTGACTTATAATAAGTAAAGTGATTTCCTATTCTTTTTAAGAAGTAGAAAGTTGGATTGTGATCAAATTAAATAATTCATATTAAATTGTATTTGATGGTGAAGGGCTAAATGACACCCCAGAAGACCTAATTTTTATTCTCAAAAGCCACAGTTACCTCAGTAACACTCTCAGTGCTGCATCTTCATATTGTCCAGCCCCACATCTATGATTTATAGACCTCAACATCTCTCTGCAAATCAAGGATTATTTATATAAGTGTGGAGAAAGAAATACATGCATCAAAGATCACCCAATGGGACTGATTCACTACCAGCTTGTAAGGGTGGTAAAGCATAAACATGAAGATTTCCTGCATCCTATGCAATTGCCCCAACCCCTGAGTAACAGTTATTCTACTGCCACCCAAATACCTCCTGATGAAAATCCCAGTGAAGCAGCTATACTTCATGGCTGCATTCAGTCTCAGTCAATCAATCAGGACTCTTTGACAGAAATGTCTCATTAAAAAGTCTCCTTCCAGCAGAGTGCAGAACTCTATTGTAAGGCTTTCATTTGTGGGAGAAAAGAATCGCTTCTGTTTCTTGCTTTCACTTCTAGCTCAAGATAGACCTATTAGACCTTTTGTCCTCCACTGTTCTTCTTTGAGTGTCTGGGCTTAGTTACAATATTGGTTTTATTCAGCTGCTTCAACAGATTTACTCCTATGTGCATGTAAAGTAAGAATAGAATGAATCTTCCCGTCTTCCCCTTTTATGCCATACACCCTTCTCTTCCACAGTATCCAAAATGTAGGTACAACCCAAGAGTGTATATATGTGTCAGTGCGTGTATGTTTTTGGTACTGACCGTAACAGGATGACCCAACGTATTCTATTCCTTGATACCTCTCACTGGAGAATAAAGTATTTTAGTTTTGCGAAGGAAATAGAAACCTAGATATCTCTTTGACACAAACTACAACAGGAGCTCCTGGAGGAAACAAGGCCATAACAGAGAAGCTAAATGAATTTTTTGTATCTGTTCACTGTGGGACAATCTTTCTTTACAGGGGTGCATCAAAGGTTCTATCTCAAACTGAGGGTTTCAGAACAAAGTTGATATAAAGTACAGCAACCATTTCTCAGGATTCAGCCAAGAGTTCTAGCCTAATGAACTAACCAGCAATGTGCAATTTCTCACATCAGCCTTGGTATTAGAAGAACGTAATGTGAACTTCTTTAAGGGTTTCATGGGGTTCCAGAGATAGCACTTACCACAAAAGCCTGACATAATGTGAAAATCTGCAGAAGAAAATCTGACTTATGTACTGGCTAAAAAAATACCGAAGAATAAAAATAGTAGGCATGTAAGCAAAGTAATATACTACAGAAGAGTCAAGCAGGATATTTATGCCTCACAAATCTTTTGGCGTTCTTTGGGGAAACCAAGAAGGGTGTAGATGAACGTGATCCAGCTGATAACATTAATCTGGAAGGGAAAAAGCTGTTACAAGTCTTTCCCAAAAGACTTTAACTAAGATGGATAAAAGGGAAGACATTCTCATGAACTAATAACGGACTGAAGCATAGGAAAAAAGGGCAGGAATAAAGCATTAGTTTTCACGATGGAAGGAAATAGGCATCTGTGCTGGGGCCTCTTCAATCTACTGTATTCATAAATGATCTAGAAAAGGGATTGGAGAGAAAGAAAGTAGTCTGAGAGTTAAAAACAAAAGCTGACTGAGAGCCCTTGCAGGGGATGTCTTATACCAAAAAAAAAATCATCAATAAAGTAGCAAATGAAATTCTCATCAGTAAAGCAAAATAAAGCATGAGGGAAAAAAACGAGAATTCCAGGTAGTCCATAATGATGAACTGTAAAGTAGCTACTACCACTCAGGAAAGAGATTTTGGAGTTATAATAGATAGCTCTCAGAAAATATCAGCTTGATGCTAATCAAAAAGGGACTAGGTTGTTAGGCATTATTTTGAAAAGTATGGTGAACTGCCATACATGCAGTTTTGATTCCCGTCATCTCCTAATGAATACAGTTGGCTGAGGAAAGGAATAGAAAAATGTGACAAGCACAAGCAAAGAACTCAACCAACAAGGAAAGACTGCATATACTAAGACTCCTCAACCTATAAAAGAGATCACTCTATGAAAACATGATAGTCAGGAGTGACATGAAGAAGCTGAATAGAGAATGATGATTCACCCTTTTTCATAATATCAGAATTAGAGGAAAGCAAATGAAGACATATTTTGACTATACCTTCCACACTGAACTGTGAAACTGATTGCCAAAAGTTCTTGTGGGTGGAAATGGGTTCAGGAAACAAACTCACTTAGATACAGATATACAGCTATACAGTGTGCTAGCTCTCCTCTCCCCTTGTCATTTACTAGTGTCGCCTTTCAGATGGAAGGTACCCAACTTTGGATTTTTTATCTAGCACACAACAGCTGTTTTTGTGTCCTTCACTGCACTAGCAAGGACTGGTGTATCCTCCATCTCCTCTCGGAGGCCAGTGAAGTACTATTTCAGGAATTATTCTGTATGTTCTGAACTTCTTTCCCAACAGTGCCTAGTTCCTCCGAAGTCAATCTTACATTCAGAGCTGTGGGAGGCTTCCAGTTTCAATGCAACTTCTGGCACAATGCAGTACTTCACATTGAATTTTCTACAAGATACTGTCTTGTCATATTTTGCATGTTTTATGATTTTAGGATTGTCTCAGAAATGCTTACCGTGTTGGGCCACATAGTAATGTTTATTATTACAATTTTTCTAGCCATTTCTGAAAATTAGTTTAGTGCTTGTGACCATCTTTGGCCTATCTAAATTTGCAGAGAGATTATGATAGATTGCCAAAAAGAAGAATGATATGCCTTTTAGGACTGTTTCTCCTAAATATAGGAAACAAAAAGAGAAGAAGGTGGAATAGAGCAAAAGGATACAGATAAAACATGAAAGAATTGGAAGACTTTGACCGTACAGAATCATTACGTATTAAAATTCCATACTTAAATGCACTCAATATATATTAAATGTGTTACATAAGGTATAATTGACCACCCAACCAGGATGGTAAAGACTGCATAATACCAAAAACTATTACATATACTGTAAGTACAGAAAATTCAATAATAGAAGAACTCATTTATCCCTAGCGGTAAGCATTCGGATACATTTCACAAGAAGAAGTGATGCAGAGACTAAATTTTTAGACATTATAATGAATTTGCATATTATGTTAGACTATTTCTTGGAACAATAAGATTTTACAAAAGGCAAGTTTAATCCCAAGAAACACAGAACCTGATAAATGTGTACCTGACAATGATCCATTCTGTCACAGTAGTTAAAAAGCCAAAACATCCACTACATAACATTTAGGTTCAAAAAAGGTAATTACATAAAAAGCTATGAAAAATGACTGAAAGAAGCACTGGAAAGGGTAAAATGCTTTCAGATATCAGGAAGGCTGTTTAGAGACTCCTTGTTGGTGGCCCAGACTAAACCAAGATTGCCTATCAAGAAGAAATTACTAGAACAACAATGAAAAGATGGCAAAGTTTTAAAAGCAAAGCAGAGGTGGTTAACAGAATTAGTAAACTACTTCAAAGTTTGGAATTGTGTTCAAATGAAGGAAGTATGAAACTGGTGGTATAAATGTAGAACTTCCATAAAATATAAAATATATTTTATACAATACAGAATGTATTAGAGCGGTATATTAACACAATGTATTTATATTATATACATACACAGAGATGTTATAAAATATAAAAATACAAAACCAGCAAGTTAAATGTAAACCCAGAACATGACAGATCAAAAAAGGATTTTTTAGGAACATTTGGTAAAACAATTCAAATCTGTTCAGAACTTTTTCCAAAACATTAGAAATGAGAAAACTAGTAAAATGCCAAATAGAAAATGAGATACAATAGTAGTAGTCAGGGGGCATAAGACTACAGGGGAAAAAAAAATCAAAGTAATCTTATTTTATTGCCATGAAACAGACAACCTTAGGTAGATTTCTGTGCCAGAGTCCTTCTCTACTGGATGCTAGTTTATGAAACTATGGCCAAACCTGAAATATCAGCAAAAGAGCCTTTAAAACAAATAAATAAAATTCTTAATAAACCATCAGAACAGAGTTCTAAGATTTGTAATAGAATTCCGGGAATTCTAAAGGAATTTAAATATGAAATTGCTAATAGTTAAGTACTGTGTGCATTATACCACTTACATTGGCCTTGCTGTCAGAGAAATAGAAGATATTTTTATAATACCAGTTATATATCTTTTTTAAAAGGCATCCAAAAGTACTTATGGATCACCAGTGTTGATTTGTCTGACATGCAAATTATGTGAGACCATAATACATACATGAATGTATAAACAGATGGCAAATGTGTTCTAATGAGGAATAAATCATGCCTCACAAATTTCTTAAATTCTCCCAAAAAAAGTCCATGGCAATATGGTAAAGAATGATCCAACCAGTGAAGTGGACTAAATTGCAGTTTTCCGTAAAACTTTAGACAAAGTCCTTCACCAAAAGGTGCTAAAAAATTAAACTATTGTTGTACAGGAGAAAGATCTGCTCGTGTACAGCACGAAATAGATATAGATATCTATTTTAGATATAGAAAACTATCTAAAAGGCAGGAAACAACAGGGACAGACAGGTGTGGCAGCATTCCCAGGGGCCAGCTCTTTTTTTTTTTTTTTTTTACCATAACAAGAGAGGTCTGGAAAAGCAGGGAAAAAAGGAGTGACAAACTTTCATATAATGTGACAGTCAACATTAAAACAAAGGGCAAACAGCTGATGGGCTCAACATCAGGTATATCATCACTTAGGAAAGACTCCTGAGGCACCGTTGGTAGATATTCAAAATCTACTGTACAAAACTCATGCGCAGTCAAAAAGGAAAAAAGAAATATTAGGAACTATTAGGAAGAAACAGAAAACTAATAGGAGACCATCATTAGGACACTGCATAAATCCATATCCCAAATGTTATGTATGGTACCAAAGGTACCTATAAAGGTAAACAGAAGAGCAAAATTATATATAGAGGTATCGAATGATTTATGTTTCAGAAAAAATAAATAGCAAAGACCATAACAGTTTAACAAAGAAATTACTTTGGGGCACAGGGAGCAAGGTGAAACAGAAATCTAT
Source organism: Aquila spilogaster (assembly GCA_024606505.1). NCBI lineage: Eukaryota > Metazoa > Chordata > Aves > Accipitriformes > Accipitridae > Aquila > Aquila spilogaster. The sequence continues at coordinate 101,430,175 of JANHGO010000063.1, forward strand.
TGGCTAACTATGAAACTATATGAGGAAGGAGTTAAAGGAACAATTTTTCAGCATTTGTCATGCTGTAGGAAATAGGGATACCCAATGGTAAGCAAACAAGTTTAAAGCAAACCAAACCCACTGATTTTTAATATAATACATACTTAAATGGTGGAATTTGTTTTGACAGACTATTGTCTTTAAAGAACAGCCAAAAAATTATGAAAGTAATGTCAAAGACTATTCGATTGGATGGTCCAGATGCAACCTCTCTTTCAGGATATCTCTAAGCTGCACGCTGCCAAGTGCAAGAGTCAACAGCATGAAAACTTTATTCCATTTTTGGCCTGTTTTTACATTTTTCCCCAGCCATCTGCTATAGGCTACTGTAAAAGAGAGAAAAACAAGACTAGAAATGGACCTCTAGCAGTTTTCTTATGTAAACCTGCCTTATGTTTTCTGGGATTACACATATCCTCTCATTTGCTATACATGTTTATTTTTTAATTTTATTTGTTAGCATATTTTCCGCAATCTTCACAGATTCACTGCAACAGCCTTCCAGTTTAATTTAAAAAAAAACAAAACAAACAACAACTAGCCTCTACTTGATATTATTTCCTTCTCACAACTTCATATTTTTGGATTTTACTCAGGTTTTTATTACAGAATGATAGCTCTAGACCATGGTTCTCTGAAAGAACACCAGCAACTTGTATTAAATAGTTTTAATTCCCTCTAACTATTCCCCATTGTCTAACACATTTTCTGAGATCCTAGAAAATACCATTTCTTTCCTTATTGATTTTTTCTTTACTATAAAACAAAGCATTGATTTTCTTCCTTCTGTCTTGTGTTTCTAATGGTACTTAAATTAACATGGTTCACTTGTATGCCACCTTACCAGGACTAATGCATCCTTCTTGTCAGACCAGCATCACCAATAATGGAATGTAGGACCCTCCACTTAATCAGCAACCTGATAAATTGTGCACCACCTGACAAGAGCAATGGTTGGTTTCAGTTTTCCTTTATGCCCTTGGGCAAGTCTCTTAATCTACCCTACCCCTCAATTGTATGTGCAAAGAATAGGGAAACTGTTTATCTATCTCATACATGTTTGAGGATAATAAAGACCCATTAGTGAATGTTACATGTGGTCAAATACCTCTTGCAGAGGCACAACACAGGATCCCATTACTTGGCTTCAGAAGAATGAACATATCACAGTTTCACTGGCTCAACCGCTCTTGTTGCCAGTAATCAATACATTGCTGAAGCTATTGTCCTGGTTTTGGCTGGGATAGAGTTAATTTTCTTTCTAGTAGCTGGTATAGTGCTATGTTTTGGATTCAGTATGAGAAGAATGTTGA
>JANHGO010000063.1:101431626-101496404 GCA_024606505.1 Aquila spilogaster
CCGCGACAAGCCGTGTGGCACCACACTGGGTAAGAGTGTCACCTCCCCAGGGACTCTGCTTCGAAATAACACCCGGGGGCGGGCTCCGCCGCGGCCCCCGCTCCCTCACATGGCGAAGGGAAGCACGGCCCCGCAGCGGGAGGGAGGAGCGCGGGTGGCGGTGCGGAAACTTCGCCGGGGTGAGAGTGTCGGGCGCGGTGCGAAGTCGGAGAGGACCGCGGGTGGCCGCGGGGCCGGCGGGTCTTCTGTTACACAAAAGCTGCTTTAGCAATGCTGGTTGAAACGCAGGTAATCGGAGTGGCGGGACAGAAACGCAGAAGAAAAGCCCGAGTGACGTCTTTATGCGTAGTGCTTTTCGTCTGCAACTGAGCAGGGGCTGGGAGCCCGGTAAGGTTACTTGCGCATTTGCTTGTTTGTATAATGCTAACCTGCGTTAGATGCTATCCCAGTGTAATCTGTTGTGGGGCTTGACTTGCAGATGTCCCAGTGTAGTCCCAGCTGCATTAGCCACAGTGCTGCAGTGGATCTCCAGCAGTCCGCTGTACCCAGCTCATGGCTGTGCCTCATTGCCTGAAGCACTTCAAAGTTCTAGGCTAGGTAAAGTTTTCAGAAGCGTTGTCAATAAAATGGTAGCACTGCAGTATGGGTGCTCAGGAGAGCAATGGAGATTGGCTGGATATTCATGTTTCAGTTCTAAGTACCTTCCTGAGCACCTGTTACTTCAGAAAGCCCAGGCACTTACACTCCTCCAGGGCAGGATGCAGGTGCAGCTCTTTTGGCTGCTGGGTTCTCACAATGAACATCCATAAGCCTGGCTTGGCTAACGGAATTATCTGTTTACACCATCTCACGTCTCTCATAACGAGCCAAATAAGGGTTTCATTTTCTAAAGCTTTAAAATTCAAGGTTAACGTTTGGAAGAAAAGCAGCCAAGTGGTTACACAAGTAAAATGAAACTCCAGATGCCGTACAGATACTAGGCTACATCTCTATTTGACTTGAAGACGTACTCCTTGATGATTAAAAGTTATTCTCTAATTACCTGTAAATAAAGAACTGAATCTTTGGTTGTTTTTTTTTTAAATACAGTAATTCTGTGCTTTGTACCACTTAAACCCTGAGGTGGGCTGAGTAACCAGTAACTGGTGTACAATACCACTAGTTCTAGGGAAACAGCTTGACTTTGCATTTCAAGCGCATCAGCTTTACATTTACAAGTGCTTCCAAGCAGCTGTTAGTTGTGTCTAGAGCAAGGCAGAAGACAGTGGAGGACCTGGGAAGGTAAGGCAGAGAGAAGCCAGTTTATGGCTCTGACGTGTTCCCAGGTGAAGCTCCGGTATAAAGGCTGAGAGGACCTTCAGCACCCAGGACTCTGTGTCAGAGACCTGTGCCTCTCCCAGGTCTATCTGTGCATCACATGGTTCAGCCAGGGCTCGAGTGTCAAGATACCGCTATGTAAACAGAAAGGTGAAGCCTCAGAGCTTTCATAGCAACAAACTGTAGCTGATCTGAGCCTTCTTGGCAAAGCTGGAGGTAAACAGCCTTATTTCTTTATCTGAAGGAATTCTCGTTGGACTTAAGCTTCTGTGCATTCAGATTCACAGGTATATCAAGTGATGGATGGTACCTGACACTAGAACCCTTCCTGACTACTTCATTAGTGTCATACAGTAAAATTGCAGAATATTATAATTCAAATGATCCGCTAGCAGATATGGAAGAGATGTTGGGTGTTTTCTTCAATGTGTATTCTGAACTGGAAGAGAGAAACATGAGAATCTTATTTCAAGGCCACTTTCTCTAATGAAAATTTGAAATTCTTGGTGTAACATAGAAAGCCCTGCAGACTGAAGCCCTTCTGTTTATTCACAGAATGGATATGGTATGAAAAAAAACATGTCCAGATTTCCCCATTCTGCTCTCCCACTAGCAAGGACAAACTGCATCTGTAGGTAAGAACTGAACTCTCCATCTCCCTTCAAGACACTTTCCCTTCTGCTGGGTCTTGTCTACCTAGGAACTTTGCACTAGGCTAAATTTGACTCATGATATGCATGCTTCTTTTAAACAGTCAGTGCTAAATTAGCTTAATTCAACTAGAAACCAGTTGGAGTTAAAACAAAGGCTTCAGCAGCTGAAAGGGAAATAGTGTTGGCAGGGAATTATTCAAGTTAAACTAGTGTGATGGCCGTCTTCATTAGACCAGGCTTGAGAGAATGACATTCATGCTGGAGATCGCTGACTATTAGTCAGGAAACAATTAAACCCCAAAATGAACAGAGTACTTGAGGTGCAGCCTCACCAGTACTGAGTATGGAGGAATGATTACCTCCCTAGTCCTGCTGACTGTATTACTTCTGAAACAAGCCAGGATGCCATTGACCTTCTTGGCCACCTGGGCACACTGCTGGCTCACGTTCAGCTGATTGTTGACCAGCACCCCCAGACCCTTTTCCACCATGCAGCTTGCCAGCCACTCTGCCCTAAGCCTGTAGCATTGCCTGGAGCTGTTGTGACCCAAGTGCAGGGCCCAGCACTTGTTCCTGTTGAAACTCGTAACTGGTCTCAGCCCAGCTATCTAGCCTATCTACATCCCTCTGTAGGGTCTACCTACCCTCAAACTGATTGACACTTCCTACCAACTTGGTGTCAGCTGCAAACTTAATGAGAATTTTCCCCTGTGTCCCGTCTTCAGTGAGAAGATGGGGAGAGAAAGGAAGAAGCACCTCTCTGAGCCTGTGGAGTTTCTGTATTCAGGAGAGCCCATGCAATATTGAGGTAGGCTTTGGTGTCGGGGTTACTTGTGAGTACAAGGTGTGCTCAGGGTGAGTCGTGCAGCAGGAGGTGTATGCTCTGTGTGTACCACTTCTGAGTTTATGGGGCAGAAAACATACCCAAAGAGCAACTCTTCCAGCTCTGTGTACCACCAGATCCACTAGCTGGGGAAACAGATGATCATTCCTTTTTATTTTACTTTGTTTCACTATTCCCCCTGAAAGGAAGAGCGTTGTTATATGAAAGGTATTTTTTATTGTGGTGCTAAAGTGGCAGTTTTTCAGGCAGGTTCACATCACAGCTTTAGAAAGGCAGCAATTTGTGGAATAGTATTAGTCCAGTCATTTGAAATAAGGCCTCCAAATAGCAGTCAGTCTGGAAACTAAAGGGGACAAAACCAAGGTACATATCACTCCAACAATTCATGTATATTTGAGAGGCTGAATTATAAATAAGCTGTTTAAACAGCACTTTATGGAAAAAAAAAAAAAAAAAAGCAAGCTTCCATAACTATTTTTAACTAGGTTAGCTTTCATCTTTTCATTTTTATTTCTTCTGTTTTCTTCATTCCAGCTGTCAAAGGCTACTGAGCACACAGTGCTCCAGTTCTTCCTTTCTTCCCTGCTCTGATGTCTCCAGCTGACTGGTAAGTACTTATTGAAGAAATATTACACAAACTGTACTTACAATTGTCTGTCTTCATTAATGGTTTTTAAATTATTCATTTTATCACTGATAGTGATCTGTTGCAACATTTTTTCTTCTGCTTAACGTGCAAGAATACAAAACTTAAAAATCCCTTTGTCATTTAGAGTTCAGGCTCTTCTATACAAGCACTTTCCTTACACTTCTGTAAATCACATTTTTGCAGGCTTGGAAATGCCTATTTTTTTCTTATTATTTTTACTTCCAATAGAAAAAATCTCCATTAACCAGAGGGAACTGTAAGCTTTAGAAGTCCTAAGTTTATAAAACATCTTTTAAAGATGATTTTTGCTGCTGCTGAAATGTTCTAAGAAACCTGCCTTTAGCTTATTATTTGTCTTTATTAATTTAAGCACATTCTAAGTATAAAGAAATAAAATACCTGCATCGTTAATTAAAAGTATTCATAAAGAGGCTCATTCCAAAATGAAGTCTGATTTTGTTTAAAACAATACACACCTCAAGTAATATCATGAAGAGAAAAGCTCTCTTTCTATGGTGAGATCGATTTCTCTGCCCATCTGGCTCTTTAAGATCTGAGGAGACTAGTGCATATATTCCAACTCAGCAGCAGTTCCCTGTATGGACATTAATGCCCATTAAAGAGGAAGGGAAATATATGCTACCTTTTCTTGGACAGAGTCACAGAATGGTTGGAAGGGACCTCAAAGCCCACCCAGCCCCAAACTCCTGGTCAGGCTGCCCAGTGCCCCATCCGGCCTGGCCTTGAGCACCTCCAGGGATGAGGCATCCCATGTACAAGTATGAACAAAATGTGTACAAGTTCTGCCACTTTAAATAATTTTCTGTTTCTATATGCTTGTTACAGAACTATAATTGAGGTTTTCCCAATGTAAACTTTGGAGAAGGATTACTACCATCTTAGTTGCAATAGTTAAATAATAATTTTGCAGTGAAACCTTTGGAAAGAGAAGGAGAAACGCAGTCCAGGACCTGTGCATATGGGCTCATTCTGAGGAAAAATAATCGTGTATTCAAAGCGTAATATTTTGTGCTTGTAATTACGGGATGCAAGAATGATCATAAATGGATTTTCATGCTCCTATTTTCACCCCAATTTCAGTAGTCCAAGGGAAATAGGATTTTAATCACATTCACAGTCTTATTAGACATTTGTGCCTTTTTGCTTGAAAAGAGGTAACAAAGCATGTTTGCATGTATGTGGTCATGCACAGAACAGCACTGGATATTTAAATACGCAGTCTTTTTCATAAACACATACTTCACAGTATGCCTTGGTCTTCCCTTTTGCAAACCCAAGGGATGCAGCACTAAACTTTTTAGATTTTGCACTGTCATTGTGTTAGAACAAAGTATTTCTAAAGCTTGTCTTTAGCTCTGTTCAGATGGAAAATGAATTTCAGCTGAAAATACAGATTGGTGTTAACGTTTTCCTATACTATTTATAACTACCTTCTTGTTTTATTTGTTAAGTTGCTCTAGATACATTTGTGTTTACAGTAAATTTCTTCAATAAAAGAATGGACCATCACAAGTTTTAAGATGATAAGGAAAAATAAAGGCTGTTGCTGTATAAACTGATTTAGCACTGTAAGTCTAACCAGTGTTAAGTAATATTTTTAACTTCCCTTAAAACTTCTTTAACAGAAATTGTACTGTTTAGAATTTGTTCTTCTTCAAATAGGTTAACATAAGTTTGTTGTGGTTTAACCCAGCAGGTGGCTCAGCACCACAGTCATTTGCTCACTTTTTAGAACGATGGATATGTATGCTTGTATCTGAAGTAAGCATTTTAAAGAGAGATGTTTCTCATTCAAACACTCATGTTGATGTTATTTGTGTAGAGAAAGGCTACCTAATCTATAGTTGGCAATTATAATCTTGTCTCCGAAGACAAGCCCTTAAAAATAAAGAACCAGTGTATTTCACAGCTTTTGTATCATCAAACATGCTTGGTATTACAATGGAACTATTTCTTCTTCTTTTTCCTTTATTTTTTTTCCATGTTTATTCAATAAATGAATATTGCAAAATCAGATTTTAAAAAATTAAGGGATTCGTAGTCATGTGTGAAAAAGCCTGCATTTCTCTCCATAGTTACAGAATTAGACTATAACCACCAAACAGCTGATCCTGTTATATAATGGTTTTCAGACTCCGAGAGCCATCATGCCTCTTGGGGAAAAGTCTCCAAAATGCACTGAACATACACCCCTACATGCAGAAGCTTTAGTGAGATAATTCCAGAAATACATCTTCTAACTTTCCCTATTCTTTGCCCTTCCTTTGTTTTGTTGTTACCTTACAGTTTCTAGCAAATGAAATTTTTGCAATGACACATAGTATGTATAAATAATACATGCACATCTTATTCTGTTGCCCTCTTTACTTTTGAACCTGTTGGACAGGTTCTACCAAGCTTGGCAAAGAAACTGAGTCCTTGAAGCTTCACAAAAATAGGTGGCTTGGTAGAGAACAGCAGCATTGTACTGTCTGTCCCTGAAGATGTGCTGTGACCTCGTCCCTTACTGCACACCAGCAGCTCTGGATGAGACAGCACCTGTGTTAATACCCATTTTACAGTTGACACAATCGGAGCTTACACACTCGTGAACAATGGAGCTAACTGATTTAAAGGCATCAATCTATAAGAAAATGCTGCTAATTCTGGTGTGCAGACACTCTGCTTTCCTGTCATTACCCTTCTGTACATTGTTACAGAATTATCCCTTAACAAGTCCTTCTGATAAAGTACTGGGTTGGCAATGGATTATTTTGTTTTTTTTTTTTTAATTAAAGGTCTTTAAATTAATTCATATATGTTTGATAATATCGTGGTTTAAAAAACTGGAGAAATTACAATTTCTGGCATATTGAAAGTTTCATGAATTGCACATTCCCAAGTGTTCTGTCTTTAGATCTAATTACTGGAGATGATTACATTCAGGAAGTTCTGCAATCACAGAGAGTAGTGATACAGTTTTCTGTCTGCCTTTAATGAAAAAAAGTTATATAGCTCAGAAATTATGATTTAGATTATGAGCTGTCAGAGCTGAGCAAAAAAAAAAAGCAAGAGTGTGCAGTCTTTGAGTTAATACTTGAGTTGTGAAACAGACAGATGAAAGAATTATTTTTTCTTTTGGTTACATATAGGGTCTATAGACCCCAAATAAACTGGGCCCCCAACATGTAGACACAACACCTTGCACAAACGTGTAATGAATTAGTAAGTATCCCTAGAATTGGTCATCCCCTAGTGACTGGGAAAGAAGGGAAGGGAGAGCAGCAATGAGTGGCCTGAAGTTTTATAGTGCAACTGAGCTGAGAAGATAACTCAAAGTTCCTGGTTCTTTCTCTTCTTTCAGTACTTCATTTGCTAGTCTACATTGCCTTTGTTCCCCAGTAAGATACTGAGTCCATAGCTGAACAGCTGATACAGTAGATTCCTTTTATTGGTACAAAATTGTAGGTGTTCATTCATGCAGAAACTTTACACCTTGCTTAGTTGTCTTTGCCATGTATGATGTCATTAGAACATCTACAGTGAGCAAGGTGCTAATGGTACCAGGCTGAACATAAAAGAAATAGATATGTTATGTAATTTTGATAATAAATGTAAGTTGGTCATGCTGGCTTAGTTTATCATTTGTTGGAAGAAGATAACAGAAAACAATGTAATTTATGTGGCTATCCATAGTAATGCCTGAGAGCTGTTTCAGACAGGGCCTTGTAAATAATTGACTTTTTGTATTAGGTTCCTACAAGATAAATAAAGAAGGAGACAGCTTATGTGCTGACAAAATCTTTCCTGTAATGCTGGTGACCAGATCAGGGATTGAACACTCCATGCAGAACTACAAGATCACTTCCTCCCCTGCATGAGCATATTTAACCCCATGGTTATACCTTCCCATTAAAATACCCTAACCAGTGTCCTACTAGTGATTAATTTGTTTCTGTTTGATACACATAACGCATTTTGCTGGAGAAGGAACTATCACCACAGCTGAATCAGAATATCTCCAGCAGGAAGAACTAATCAAACCACGTCTCACACTACCCTACAGGTCAATTCAGGGCTTAGAAACAGATAGGATTTAAGCCATGTTTTCATCTAATAACTCTGTCAAATCTAACCCTAACGAGAAATTATTCCATAAACACAAGTTTTCACATGAACAGAGCCTTGTGCTCTACAATTTCAGTCCCTACTTCTGCAAGCATATTAACTTATTTTCAGAATGACTATTGTAGACCAAGAACTGCCCAAAGCTCTAGCTAAGAAAAGTAAAACACTGAGTCTTGCTCTAGGGGGAAAATGGTTGTTGAAGACTTTTAAGGATATTAAACTGGATCAGCCATGAATTGGTTTGGCTGAGCCAACCAGTCCTAACATGGCTATCCTCACAGGTCATTAAACTCATACCTTCAAAGGTTTTCAAAATGTAATCCTCCTTTCCCCATTATTAAAATTAATTGATGTTTTAGCAAAATTACTGACTCCTTGATCAGATTCAGACTGCTGAACAAGTGCAGTAAATCCTCAGATTCTGCCTAAGAACAGAGGAAAAGAATGGGCAGATCAATTCATCTGGTGACTGCAAGACTCAGGAAGCCTTTCCACAGTCCTTGCTAGCCAAGCATGTTAATAATGATAGCAGGGAGCCAGTTTGTCAAAGGACCTCAGCCTACTGGGCACCAAACTGCTCTGAAAAACAATGGCAATTAGTGTCACAGCAGAAGCACGAACATCCAAGACTTTGGAAAATTTAGCCCTTGCCATACCCTAAAAACACTGCCCGGTTCTTTTCCTTGGTTCCTAGCTACAGTTCTGTCCCCATCACTATTTTTGGAAAATAGCAGTCAGCTGAGAAAGCCATCTAGATGTTGACATTTGAAATGAGCTTTTTTCTGCTAGCTGTTTGATTTCTGAAACTTAAGTAATTGGAGTTCTTTTTCCTCATGTCATTTTTTGTCCTTATTAGAAGACTATGCTTAAATTCATTTTTCATGACAGGTTCAAGAACAGATCTTTATTTGCACATACACAATTTTCATGGATTATTGGGATGAATTCTAGAACTTTCAGACAATAAAATTGGTTTTGTTTCACATTGCTAACTTCTACATAAAAATCATTCAAAAAATTGGGCACCAGTTATTCCCTAGAGGTAAATCTACCATAGCATTCACTCTTTTATGGCTGATATCCTGTTGGGGTTTCATTTTCCCCTGTATATGCTGGATATCAATCAATTCCAATTGCTTTTTTTTTTTTTTTTTTAATTAAGGAGACTAACAATTTATATGAGTTGTAGCCACAATGTTAGATGTCTTACTTTCACTCCATCAAGCACTAGCTAGGGCCTTTAGAGAGATCCTCACATGCAACCTGCAACCATCCTATGCAGTCACATTTCTCTCTGTAAATTAAATTTCTGTAAAAAGTCTCATTTTGTCCTCAGGCTGAATTTCTGTTCCAGTAAATTCTGATCTGCAGAGGTATCTACTTCCCATTGAAATTGATCAGACCTGCCAGTGACCAGAGCCTCTATAGCTCAGACCCTCCGGTTGCATTTATCTCAGAGTACAAATGTTGTTAATATTATGGCTATCTTTGGGTAAAAGCCTAGTGAAAAACACTTTGTGCTTTTCACAGAAGTGACATGGCTGATTATGGCGCGGTCTCCCAATGCTCTTTCTCAAAGACTTTTGCCTGGAGTTTAATTTTTTATTCCTAGCAAAGCACGTAAGTAAGGAATAAGAATATGTGTAAGAATAGACTCTCAGAAGTTTTGTACTTTTTTAATTAAATAGAATTGAATGAGATAAAGGAAGAAAAAGAAACACTTTCTCCAGTGCTTTTTTTTCTTTTTTTTTTTTCTCAGTTGGGATTAATTTTTCTTTAGAAAAATGGGGAAGTTTCTATGTGCTTTTGGAAAAAGAAAATGTCAAGTGCACCTGAGGTTTTAAACAAACAGTTGCTGCTGTTAAACAAATCCACGGTGAATCGTAGATGGAAGAAAATCCCTGGAGCAGAGGCAAAACTCCAGTAGTAGTTCACTAGGTCTGTGCCTAGGCTTTCGCTTTGGTACTAAGGGGATTTCTTTGACAGGTTGATTCAGGCTTTTGATAGAAGCAAGATTTAATGAGAATACATTCAGTGTTTCCTTTGCTGCCTTAGTTCATATGGTTGGTTTCCAGGTTTGGTGTTAAACGTTGCTCTTCAGAGCCTGCACTGCAGGTATCACAACTGTAACTTAATTTCTGTACTCTTTCCTGCTGCGATGCTCAGATTGCGCACAAAAAAAGCTACTTTGTTTTGAGGTGTACCTGACAGATATTGTTTTTCCAGGAGTCAGGTTCAAAGGACACACAGCCCACAGATAACCCCACAGGAGCGGCCTGGGCCGGAGCTGCAGCCCATGGGAAGCACACGTGGGATCAGTTTGGGAAGGGCGGCACTGTGGGAGGGAGCCACGTGGAGCTGGGAAATGATGGAGGGTGAGGATGAAAGAGCAGCAGATACAAAATGTTACGGACTGACCGTAGCTGCTGATAGAGAGGAGACTGAAGAAGGTAGATGAGGGAAGGTGTTTTTGGTTTGCTTTTAGTTCTCACTGCTCTCTACTGTTATCAACTGGCAATAAATTGCATTAATATTCCCTAAGCTGAGTCTGTTTCACTTGTGACAGTAACTAGGAAGTGGTCTCCCTGTCCTTATCTCAACCTTGAGCTTTTTTCACTATATTTTCTCCCTCTGTCCTTTTGAGGAGGGGGAGAGAGAGTCATGGTGTGCTGAGCTACCTACCAGTGTAAAACTACCACAGTGATTCAAGATCACCAGAGGGGCTGCAGGATAAAGAGGCCACATGGATAGATACGTTACTCTTTTACTTGCCAGTTGGCAGCTGGACAATCGAGGGCTCTTGTCTTATTCAAAGTGCTTTATTATTTGGTTGTTGAGTGTACGACAAATAGGTCCCACAATTTTTCATCTTAAAGAGAGGCTTCAGTAGGTGATTCAGGAAGAAACTCGCTTTAGATGATCCATTAAATTCTTGTCTAAAGGAGAGAAATTTAGTGTTGTGCTGGAGTGAGGAGCCCTCAGTCCCCAGGGTTAATTGGTACAATTGCTGAAAAGGACTGTCAAAGCCAGTCAATTATATCAAGGCTGTAGGAGCTTCATGACAAGCCTCAGGTCAAATCTCTCAGCACAAATATATGCAATATTTTATAAGTGGCATTGATGTTGCATCAGGGAGAAAAAGTAGTAATAACACAGACAAAGCTGGAGCGCTGCATTCACCTTGCTGGGAAGGGGTAGCAACTTATATTCTTCATACTCAGAAAAGAACTAGCATAAAAAAATGGGGATTTATTTTAGCTATAGTCATCTAAGAAGAATCCTGCAAACTGACCTGAAGGGGTGTATGTCATCCCAGAATTGCATACTTTAAAAATAAAAAAGAAAAACCACAACACTACAAAATACAGAACTAGACACACACACACACACACGCACACACAAAAAGCCAATAGATTCTTCATCTGACCTGTTTCTGCCCCCACACAATAAAACTTCATTGGAATGAAAAAAAAAGTGTCTCAACTGTCTGAAGAATTGCTCAGGCTGTGCAGCAAGTAACCTGCCTAGGAGAAAGGCAGGGAAGCGAGAAGAACATGGAGAGCGATGGGCAGGTTTTGTGGGGAGGGTTGGCTTGGAATTTCAGCATTGTCACACTGTGTTTGCAAAAGTGTTTGATTTTGACAGGTATGTAAAAGTATGGCCAAACCATTTACTGAAGTAGCCTGATCTCCTTTTAGAGATTTTAGATTGTCTCTATTTAGACTTCTGCTTGAGATCATCACACCACAAAAGTTAATATGAAAGGATCTGTTTAGGAGGGAGAAAATGTATGAGAGAGACTTCTGCAGCATTTCTGGATCACTGACATATAATAAGTAAAGTGATTTTTCATTCTTTTCAAGAAGTAGAAAGTTGACTTGAGAACAAATAATTCATATGAAATTGTATTTGGTGATAAAGAGCTGAATGACAGCCCAGCATATCTTATTTTCATTCCCAAAAGCCATAGTTACTCCAGTAGCTTTCTCAGTGCTGCATCTTTATACTGCCCAGCACAACATGTCTGATTTATACATTTGAATGTCTCTCTAAAGGATTATTTGCTTAAATGTGGAGAAAGAAATACATGCGTTGAAGATCACCCAATGGGAATGGTTCACTAGCAACCTGTAAAGTCAGTAAAGCACAAACATGAACATTCCCTGTGTCCTACTGAATTGTCCCAAGCACTGGGTAAGAGTTATTCTACTGCTGCCCAGTTACCCCGGATGAAAATTCCTGTGAAACAGCTGCACTTCTACGGCTGCGTCCACTTTGATTCAAAGACTGTTGCTTAACAGAAACTTTTCATAAAAAACCTCCAACCAGCAGAATGTGGAGTACAGGCAGCCTGTATCAGTCTTAAAGTCCCAGGTAAAAAATAACAAGAAAACAAAACAAAAACCTGTCAGACTCTTCACCTGTGTACAAACCTATTTAAAAGCAATACAGCAATCAGGACGTTGGGAAATCTGTTTCCTGAATTACTGTCTTCAGCTAAAGTACATCATAACCACAACTTTGTCCTTGCATGTTGATCTTGTTCTACTTTCAAAAGGACTATGCCGGTGAAAGCAGGATATCACAGCTGGTCACTCACTGTTGAAGTAGCTGGGATGTTCTCATGAACTGTATTGTGAGGCTTTGATTTGAGGGAGAAATGAATCAATTCTGCTTTATGCTTTCACTTCCAGCTCAGGATGGACCTACTAGACCTTTTTTCTCCTCTGCTGTTCTTTGAGTGCTGAGTTTTCTTTTCCACAGCATCCAATATGCAGCCCAGGAGTGCACACATATAAATACAAATATGTTCCTGGAACCAGGCATAAGAGGATAAGCCAGCACGTTACATTCTTCAATCCCTGTCACTGAAGAGCAACATAATTCAGTTTTGCAAAGCAATAAGAAACCTGACCATCTCTTTGAAACAAACTACATAAGGAGCTCTTAGAGGAAACCAGGCGATAACAGAGAAGCTAAATGATTTTTTCGTATCTGTTCACTGTGGCAGAATCTTTCTTTATAGTACTGCATCAAAACTTGCTTCTCAAACTGAAAGTTTTAAAACACGATCAGCAACAATTTCTCAGGATTCAACCGAGATTTCTAGCTTAATACTGAACAGTAGGCATATGAAAAAAATAATGTATTATTGGAGACCCAAGCAAGACAATTATGCCTCATAAACCTCTTGGCCTTCTTTTAGGAAACCAACAAGTATGTGGATAAATGCAGGCCATTAGTCTGGAGGAGAGAAAGCTTTCAAAAGTATTTCATAGAAGACTTTAAGTTGGGCAAGAGGGAAATTTTTCTTATGAAACAGTAAGTACTTATAGATCAGCAACTTTGGTTTGTCTGACATGGAAATGTGGGGAGACCAGAAATTTCATATGAATTTATAAACACATGGCAAACCTGTTGTGTTGAGGAACAAATTGTGCATCACAGATTTCTTAAAATCCTCAAGTCACTGAAACTATGGTGAAGAATGACCCAACTAGTGAAGTGAACTAAACTGCAGTTTTCTATAAAGCTTCAGACACAATCCTTCATCAAAAGTTGCTGAAAATTAAACTGTTATGCTTCAGGAGAAAGATCCGCTCATGGATAGAAAAGTAGCTGAAAGGCTGGAAACAGAGAGCCAGCTTTCACCATGGATAGACGGGAGTGGTAGAACTCCTGAGGGTCAAATCTTTTTTTTTTTTTTCATGGTAATATGAAGGGACCTGGAAAATGGGTGAAAAGTGAAGCGACAAAGCTTCACATAATGTGACAATCAACACTAAAAAGAAGGTTAAATACTTGATGGATTCAACATTGCCTATGTTAGCACTAAGGAAAAAATCCTCTGAGTTTAAAATCTAGTGCCACAAACAAACTGACAGTCAAAAAGAAAAAAAAAAAGAAATATTTGGAACAATTAGGAGGAAGTTAAAAGCAAATAGAAGGACCATCATTATGACACTGTGTAAATTCACATCCTGAACGTTATGCACAGTTCTGACCAAAAGTAGCTGTGAAGATAAACAGAAGAGCAAAATAAAATCTAGAGGTACTGAATGATTTGTATTTGATGGAAAATAAATATCAAAGACCACAGAGAGCAAGGAGAAACAGAAATCTGTCAGATGACTACAAAACAATATAAGGAGGAGAAAGGGAACAATTTTTCAGTATTTGTTGTGCTACAGGAATTAGAGGTACCCAATGATCAGTAATCAAGTTTAAAGCAAACCAAACCCACTATTTTTAATACATACATGTAAGTATGTAGTGAAGTTTGTTTCTTAAGAATATTTTGTGTTTAAAAAGCAGTTAAAATTATGACAGAAATGTCAACAGTTATTAAATAGAATGGCCCAAGTACAGCCTTTAGGAAACCTCTGAACTGCAAACTGCCAAGAGACAATACTATGAAAAGTTTGTTCCATCTTTGGCCTGTTTTCACATTTTTTTCCCTTTCCATCTGATATGGACTACTGTGAGAGACAGAAAAATGAGACTAGAAATGGTCCTCTGTCAGGTTTCTTATGTAAACCTGCCTCGTGGTTTTTGGGACTACACATGGTCTCTCATTTCCTGTATATGTTTATTTTTGAATTGTATTCGTTAGCACCTTTTCTGCAGTTTTCACAGATTCACTGCAGCTAGCTACCAGTTTAATTAAAAAAGCAAACTCTACTTGATATTTCTTTCCCACCGATTTTTACTTCTTGATATTACTCAAGTTTTTATTACAAAATGATAACTCTAGACCATTTTTTTCCTAGAAGGACATGACCAACTGATATTAAATAGTTTTAATTTGGTGTAACTATTCCCTGTTGTCCAACACATTTTCTGAGATACTAGAAAATACCATTTCTTTTCTTATTGATTTTTTTCTTTACTATAAAACAAAGCATTGATTTTTTTTCCTTCTGTCTTGTGTTTCTAATGGTACTTAAATTAACATGGTTTATTTGTATGCCACCTTACCAGGACTGATGAATCCTGCTTGTCAGACCGGCATCACCAATAAAAGAGTGTAGGAGCTTCCACTTAATCAGCAACCTGATAAATGCTGCTCCAGTTGACAAGAGCAATGGTTAGACTCAGTCTTCCTCTATGCCCTTGGGCAAGCCTCTTAATCTAGCCTACCTTTCTGTTCTACGTGTACGGAATAGGAAAATTCTTTATCTACCCATACATGTTTGAGGGTGATAAAGACCCATTAGGGAATGTTATGTACGCTCAAATACCTCTTGCAAAGACACAATGCATGATCCCATTATTTGGATTCAGAAGAATGAACACATCACAGTTTCACTGGCACAACCTCTCGTCACTGAAGTAATAAATACATTTCTGAAGCTGTAATATTCACCCTTGCTTGCTGAAAAGTCCTCTGCCTTAAAGGTTCTATTCAATATCACTGACCGGAGTTTGTTTTTACAAAATAGGCAGGATTCTGTAATTGGAAAATAATTTGCTACCACTTATTTTACTTCCTGTGAGTTTTGTTCAGCTTCCTTGTTCTGTAGTATCTGCCAAATAGATAAACTTTACAGTTATGCCCTGCAGAATTTCTAGAAGCGCTCAAGTTGTGCCTGTTCTCCAAACAATTCTGTGACTCTCCAATACAATCTCAAATGACACTTATTCATTTGCTTCTTTGTTGCTTGGAGTATCTAGTATTTTGATGTTGTTTTGGTGGCGGTGGGTATATATATATATTTGTTGTGATGGTTCTTCTTTTTCTTTTTTTTGGTGATGATAGTTCTATATTATTATTAATGTTTTGCAGTGGCTTTATTTCAGCTTTGATTTCTATTTTTTCATTTGATAAGGTAACTGCAGAGCACAAATGTTATGGGGTTTTGGCACAGTTACAAAGACTACCCATTGCTCAAGTTTTTGACAATAAAGTAAGGAATTTTCCATCTTAGAACAGTATTCCACAAACTAAAAACTCTGAACTGAGTGCTGGAAGAAGTTTCTCTGGTAATAGAAGTTATCTTTCCGTCTGTGCAAACCCTGCCAGTAGAAGACATCTGCAGAGCTGAGCTGGACCCAACCTGTGCTTAGATCCTGAAAGAAGATCCAGTGCAGTCAGATTCTTTTATTCGGTACAACTCAAAACCACATGATAAGTGCACAAAGAAATAGAATCCATTGACCATGGCTTTGGAGAACATCCCTTTAAATAGACTAGTCTCCTCTGTGGAGGAAGACAACTGTAGGACTGCATGGTATAGTAATAACAGTACTTGGAAATACATCAGCAAATATTACCACTATCAAGCCCCACTGGTCCAAAGCAGTTTCTGAGCAAGTTGGCAGGACCAGATTCCAATAACTAACCAACTTGAAATTGTCTATTTTTTGAGTCAACTGTTTATAGAGGTGCATTTTCCTTATGCTTATGTCTTGCAATGCTCTTACGCCTGCTGTTTATAAGCTTTTAGGTGTGAGAAAAGTATGTCCTTTGTATTGATGAAAAGAATAAAAATTCTCTATAGTGATAGAATAAAAAGTGCTAATGTTTTTAGTTCATTAAATTCTGTATCAATTCGGAAAGAGAAATATTTATGTGGGATTGAATTTGGTGAAGAAAACCAAATTCAGAAGAAATCCACGTTAGAAGTAGACTAATCTATTTATACATTATTGCAATACAAAGGTTGTTGTATATCCAGGTAGAGGTTCATTTGTACTCTTCAGAGACAATTTTGGCTGTAAAATTGAGTATCAGAAGAAATGAACACCACACAATAGTGTGTATATGGTGTAAGTAAATCATTCATACTTGTCAGAATTTGCTGATTCTGTGGAATGTCTGCTGAGCCTGAAAAGCGTTCTTAAAAAAACTGAGAAGGCTTAAATACTGCACTCAAATTGACAGTCAGCACACTGTCTTTTTTTTTATTGTTGTTTGAGCAATAAAATGTAGTTTAGAGCTCACTAGTCACAAGTACTTATTAAAAAGGTAATGGAAAAAGGCAGGCTTAAAAGTGCAGAAGCCTCTAAATACAAAGACTACAGTTTAAAACATATTTTTGCCTGCCTCTCCTATGCATGGTGGCATTGACCAGCTAAGGCATATAAGAACCTTCGGCAGTTGTGGAGACTGCAGATAAAGAAAACAGACTTACAGTCAAGTATTCCAGAGATGTGCAGTCTTTGGGGTATGCAAGGGAGTGGGCAGCATGCAACGAAATTCTTCTCAGGATGGGAATATTTAACTGAAAAATAGTTATTTATTGAATTGCATAAGGCTAACATTGAACTTGGAGACTTTTGCAGACCTCTTAACTTTTCAAGGGTAAATTCAAATCCAGGAAAAAACCTCTATTGAGAAACTACTGTGAAACTGTTTGGTGATTCTTATCATGGGAATGAAAATCCCATAGTGGATAAGCCACCATTCAGAAAAACTGCCACTGACATTAACTGGCTTCCTTAATTGTGGTGTTAGTAATGGCAATAGAGATTCAGCTGGCACTGGAAACTGAACAGCCTTTTCATTTTGTGTGTGTCAGCTTCATCCAGACAGAAGTACAGGGGTAAGCAGTGCATTGGCATGTTGATCTGTTATGCAGATTAAAAGGATTTTTCCATAATAGCATGGAATATTGCACTAACTCCCTATCAATAATTAATTAAAGGCAAGCCATATATGACAGCTTTGTTAATGGGCCATGAAACACCTCTTACAAGTGGTTCTGGCTGCTATACATAAGCCCTAGGTTTTCAGATGTTTGTAGCTGCATAGAAAGTGTCTGCATTGATGGAAAGCTCTCAGCTAAAAAACATAGATACTGTTTCAAAAAGTACTACCTTGTATCTTCAAGGAATGAAGAAACAGTGCAGGATGTTGCAGAATCTTCAACTGTTTGCAGCAGCAACCAAACCATGCCTCAGGATAGTAGTGTATAACCTCGACAGATAGTCTTGGGGATGATGATATTAAATCAACAGAAGAAAAAGTATAGGTGAACAAATAATATGATGTTACGCATTAGTGAGCTTACCTAAGAAAATCTCAGTTCTGGGAGCAGGGATGGTTCAGGCTAAAAGATCTCCTCGAGTCTCTATCAAGCAAACTGATATTTTTCCTCCTCGTACTGCTGCTAAACTACACACAATCACGACTTCAATCTGGTTAAAGATGAAAGCAGTCGTTTCATTTAAAAAGAATGAAGTCCACTTGCAGCAAACTTCACAAGCTAAAGTGAGAACATCATGTAGCACAGAGAAAGGATCAAATTAAAGTGACAGAGTTTGTAATAAAAGTGAGAAAGCCAGCAGCTGGGAAGCCAGGATGCAGAAAAGGAAAGAATCAACACTTTTTCATCTGGGGAGAAAAAAAAAAGTTACATAATATACTGCAGCACATTTGATTTTTTTTTTTTCCTTTTCCTAGCCAGAAATTCCCTGTGGGAAAAGAAAAATCTCTATGAGCTTCATCCTGCTTCTACACATAGGCAAAATAACAGGGCACTGAAACTGAGATTAAGTCATGAAAATGAGGCATAAATACCTGGGTATTTGAGTCTACTCTGAAGCCCATGCAACTTAGACACCTCTGAGGATGTTTAGTCTCCCTGGTGTTGTCCCATCTAATACAGACTTGTTTAAAACTCCGTATACTCTTTGATGCTCATCTGTCAGGTCGTATGCTTACCATTTCCATGTTTAGTGGAAAGGCAATGTCCTGGAGGTTTTCTACAGTGTATGGTCAGATGGGATCCCCTGTTGCTGTTGCCAGGGATTTTGAACATCTTCATAACTTTCCTTCACTTTGATTTTGCAAAAAGAGCCAGAACAAAGCTGTAGATTAGTCCCAGGGCTTTAGCAGAATAGAGTCTGCTGGAATTGGGTGCAATGTACGTATTTGCATTAATGTCTGGTATAAAAGGCACACGTCTTGTTATGTGAATGTGTTTGTGAAGTCAAATAACTTCCATCTGACTGACAAACCCTTTCTGAAAGAAAGTGCACTGAATAATCCAATACATAAAAGGAAACAAAAATGCAGCATATAAAAAGCAACAGATTTAAAGCTTGTTCATTTGAGACATTGGAACAGGAGCATACATATAATACTCTAGTTTCACATCCAGCCAAAGACATTTGTGCTTTGATGGTGGTAAATAGTTTGAGGGTACTTTTGAAATGTCATTGATCTACGTCTGTAGCCTTCAGAAGCACAGCTGTCTTTCACTGCCTAGTTGGTTCTGGGAAATTGACTTCATTCGTTTACATTTTCATTGCAAGTGTCCAGCCTTTAAGTTCACTGGATAGAATGTATGCAGATACCATGCCCGGAACAAAAAGCTGTAGCTGCTCATTCTAATCATCAAGGCTTGAAGAAGATCGGCGAAGTGTTAACTATCTTCCTCCAACTCTGGGACCACCAGTGTGTGTAATACTGGGATTTATCAGTTATTGAGCTTTAGTATAATGAGAATGCATTTTAAAATATGGTGCTTCTCAATTCCAATAAACTTAGGAATTCCTAGGAAATTGCTTTTTCCCTGACCTGAGTGGTACATGTCCTCAGTCGGGAAGTTCAGAAAAAAGAACTGGAATGAAATAATTATTAAAGTTAACCAACATAGACCAGAATTTGATTCTATCTTATTATTTGCAAACTTTTGCTTTCAATACAGCAATAGCAAGGCTAGTGGTATTTAGTGGATGGCCTGATCTACACCTACCGCAGCCTACAGCAGAATTCCTTTTCACTTGTGCAGTGCACAAGGATACACTAAATAATTCTCTTTTTTTTTTTTTGCTGAACCTAGAAATTAATTTCTACTGATGGGGCTGAAAATCCATAGATTTTCAGTGATTTAGGCTCTACTTGTTGCATTCTCAAGTTTGAAAATACCAGTTTAAGTCTCTGGTGGAGGACAGGTGGAAGAGGAAACATTTATATTAAAACAGCAGCCTTTTTGAGCAGCATCACAGATAAACTGTTGCTTGAAGAAGCACTTCATAAAGGTGAACACTGTTTTTCTGCTGAAGACCAGTATTTTGATTGGAGAACTAAGAGACTGTGAGAGCTACTCATTACCGATGCACGACAGATCAATACTGCCACTTCTGCAACACATTTTGAAAGCACATGGCCATGGCTATAAAAAAGATGCTGTCTGTGTTTGGTACTGAACTCCAGACTCCATTTTCCTGAATGAAATCTCTGACTCCTTTGACTCCATTGGAAAATACTCTTTCTGTGTTAGGTGCATATGTGTGAATGTCTTACCTGCATTTTGAACTGCTCCTCTCCTCACTACAGCTGACACAACCCAAAACCAAGATGTTAATTTCCTGAAAGCTCAGTGGAATGAGAGGTTTCAGGGATCCTGTGCGTGAAACAAAACAGTGTTTTTCTCCTCCCTGTGCCTAAACAAAACCCTTGACAGCGCAGCACTTGAGGCCATACACAGCAAATCAGTTGGTACTGCAGGTTGGCTTGGCAAAGATTTCTATGGATGCTACTGGAAATAAAACTGAGAAAAGCACAGCCTCAGCAGGCAAAGTCTTACACACAACCTGGGACAACAATCTGCCATAGAGAGCCATATACCTTGGAGAAATTCTTAAACATATACCCACTTTCAGCACGTTTCAGTTCTGAAATAGACTGCTATTAACCCTGTACAATCTTGTTCTCCTCGCAAAAGTTAATCTAGTTTTACTTTTATATAAACACATTTTCCATATAAAACCTGCAGAGAGGGGGCAAAGTATACCTTGATTTGTCGGAAGCATCATCCTTCTGGTGCCGTGCTGAAGTTTTGCTAAACTAATGCACTGACAACTTATTTTTCCTGTCAGAGGAGCACTGACCCCATGGAGGGGGAAGCTGACCGCTCTTCTTTGTGCTTTGCTCAACAGAGGGCAGAGGGGAAGCTGCATCCCCTCATCTGGGCTGCTCCTTGGGGCAGGCATGATGAGCAGCTTGCACAGATTTGGGTGAAGAGCAGGTCTCCAGCATGGCTGTAACTTATACTGGAGGAACAAATTGCTGCTCTGTTACCATCAGGGCCAGCTTATCCAATTTGCTCTTCCAGGAATTTCAGGCTGCTTTTATACTTTTTATTATATCTATGCTAGGCTGCAAAACTGGCCCTGCATCTCAGCAGCATCCCCCGAGGAGCTGACGGGTTCTCAGAATCTCCTCGAGTGCTCTGGGGACCAGGGCCAGAACAGCAGCGAACCACACTGCTTAGCTCCTGACTCCCAGCACAGCAGCGAGCATGCATAATGAAAGCAGGAGACATCCTTTACTGCACACAGGAAAGTCCCTGTATTCAGTAAACAAATTGCTCTGTGAGAAGCACTCCAGGCTTTGCCTTCTTTAAACAAGGAAAAAAATGTTTTTGTAAATGAATTTACCTTCTCCTTCTCATAAATGCAGGCTTAGTCTAATCTGTGTGTGTTTTAGCCCAGAGAAAGGCCCTGCCCTCTAGGAAATGCTGCTCATTTTTGCACAGTAAATTATCTACATGATATTTTGCATTCTCCAAATGCTGAAATACTTTGACTCTTCATTCCCTATTAACTGGAATGTTTTCTCAGGTTTATAAGACAAAATACTCTCTTTTGCTCTTGTTTGTGCTTTCAGAGTTAATATACTCATAATAATTGAAATGAAGCCATTATGCCATTGCTGAATATCCATATTAAAATCTGTATATATAATAAAGAAATACACATGGACTTAAATAAATATAATGCATGCATGCATTCAGTACGTGTATATCCAATTTTTAAAATTAATTGCTACGGATTCTTTTATTTCTTCAGCCATACAGAATGCGCTGCCTCTGAGTGCATTTGTGTAAAAAAAGAATGTTTTAAATAATACAAATGAATAAGTATGTTCCAATCTCAAACCAGCATGGGACTGTGAATGTTGTTTTATTCAATACTAAATATGCGGTAGCACTGTTTCATATGCAGATTTGAATCTGTGTAATCTGTTTTTTGAGACATTGGCTATGATTTTACCTATTCCCCAGCAATTTCTTACTACCAGAGCAGTGGGAGGGGTAACCTTTTAGATGGAGAAAACAGCACACCACAGTTGCATTTGTCCATTGGCACGGGGTACTGAAGCAAATACCCTTCAAGACTTCTTGGTGATGACCCAGAAGTCTTTTGGAAATTCCTGCAGGCAATGGAGATCCTCTTCTGAAGCATATGCTCAGATGTTGATAGAGATTATGAATAAAACATGCTGAGCTCAGTCTACACTAATATCTCCTGATTCTATTCAGCAGAGGTCAACACATGGGACATCAAAGTCTTATACCTCCAACAGAGAGCTCATTTAGTTGTCCTTGTCTTACATCTCCTCTTCCCTGCCACAGGTAGTCACAGCTGCTCTTGTGGTCGCAAAGCAGTAAGGAACATACAGCTCTACATCTCAGGAGGAAGGTTTTCCTCATGAGACTTCCCACTGAGGAGTCACAGCTAGCTGGTATTTTTAGCAATAGCTTCACATCATACATCCCACCCTGTCACATCCCTCACTGTAAAGGTGTGCATCATAGGCCTGAGTTCTTAGGCAGCCCTCAGCTGAGATTTAAAAACCCTGATCATATAGCCAGTCCTGCCTGGTGGCATCAGGGCAGCAGCTGCTGAGTCAAGGGATGCAGAGTTCAAAAGATGGAGGGAAAATGGACATTCATTGAGCTTTGGTATGTAACTGCCTTTTGGAGTCAGGGCTGAGGAACTCTGAGCTATCAGCTACATTTTTCTTACTTCTTCCTTCTGTTATTATAATTTTATGAACACATGGTTGGTTCTAAGTAGCAAAAATGTGATATAGAAAAGGATACTGGAATTAATTGACGTTCACATGTAGGAAATTGGTGAAAGTTCATCATAGTCTCTAATGACTACTGACAGAAGGATTAGAATGAGAAGAAAAATATAAGATAATTCAAACACAGTAAGCTATTGAATTTTAAGGGCTGTGGTATTATCTAGACCTTTAAGTGACAGAAAAATTAATTGGTGACTTGAATATATCAGTCTTTAATTATATCAGTCATCAGTTCAGGGTCTGAGGAGCTTTATATGTACACAGACAAAATGATGCACAGCACCATGGACCAAAACAAAGAGGTGCTGAGCTACTGCAGGATACAGTGATGTGAGGCTGGCAGGGCCTGGTTAACTCTGATCTGCAGGCACAGGCCTTAACTGCTGGACTATCCAGTCTGGATGCTCCAAGCTGTGTGAGCTCTCTCTGCAACACCCCATGGCTATGTGTCCTTCCTCACTCCTCCACCCTGTCCTATTCCCTCTGTTGTCACTCACACCTTGTTCATAGAGTTGCATTTCACCACACCATGGCCACAGCATGGATTGTGGCTTAGTTCAAGAAGAATGAGTGAAGAAAGTGCTTCATTCAACCCACCCTGATATGGCTGCAGACTGGGGAAGCAAGCCAAGACCTAACACAATAGCTGTGATGGCCAACTCGCCTGCCCAAAGCATCCATCTGTGACTGACCAGCTGCCACATACCCTGAAAACATGAGCGCAAAAATACACTTCCCTACCTTTTGCTATGCTGCCTCTTACCCTTTTGTGTCTTTTTTGACAAGTGCAAGAAAGTTACCTCTGTTCTTGCAGAATCAACTCAAAAAGCCAGCAGTAAAAGTTACTCCCCTGCTTCACTGGCAGCCTGCAAGACTGCCAGCCTCCCTGGGACAAGGGGCTGGAATAGTCTTCAGGAACTCATAACCTCTCTGCCCCAGTGCCAGGATTCTTTGTGATTTGAAGTTTATTTTGTCTCCCTTGGGCATTATACGTAACATGTTTCCCATATGTGACGTGTTTTTTAGCATCTTCTGATGGAAAGGTTAATTGGAATGTTTATACTCAAAATCTGATCCATATTGATTAATACTGCACAAAAACAGGATTTCACAATGACAGCAATGGCCTTCAGGATCCCCAGCAGTGGTCATGGCCCCAGGCTTTGGGAGTTCAAGAAGTATTTGAACAACGCTCTCAGACACAGGGTTTGAATTTTGAGTGGTCATGTATGGAGCCAGGAGTTGGACTCTATGATTGTTATGGATCCCTTCCACCTTGGGATATTCTATGATTCTATGATTTCTTTGAAATTAATTCCTTGTAAGTTGTTAGAGTATCCAGGCATACTCTAATAGGGCAGGTGCAATGTCAATTACAGAAATACAGTAACTAGCTATACAAAAAATGAAGCACACTGCTTACCAAGAGAAGCAATTAACTCTCCTTTCCCCTGTTGCACTTTAACTTACAGTGTCTCCTTGCAACGTTGTTTCTCTCTTGCCTGGTTTGATGAAGTCTGCTGACATGGTTCCACCCACTGGTAACAACTCCACAGACAAGGAGAATTTTCTTCCAAGTTTACTGCATCAGTATGAAGGAGCTGCAGAAGCACAGTATGACCTGTCTGCAGGCAGGAAAGGTAGGGACTCATGCACTGAATAAGAGGCCCATGGGTAGTAAGAGATAAAAGGCAGAACAGAAAGAGTTGTCTTCTCCTTTACCTCCCAGCAGTTACGTGGGGCACCCCACTGGCCTCTGTCAATTTTCCAAGACCGTGGCACTCTCTTCTCCAAATCTCAAGTGCCTTTTGGCAGAACTCTCTCCAGCCCCTTGTGAAAAGGCTAGTACAGCTTTCATGATTCCAGCTTCCTTTAGCAGCCTAGCAGGGGAGACTGTCCCTGAATGTTGGGACAAAAAAAATAGGGGCATTGTTTTCCTGTGCATCTTTTGCATCATTGGAGGAATTTGGCATAGAAACACAGAAAGAACTTTTTTTTTTTTTTTTAAGTCAGCATTTCCCTTTCCAGTAGCAGAGAAAACAGAGATTTCCTTTCCTCTGCAGTATCAGTTTGTCTGGACTTTTAGAAGAATAGGTCATATAATTAAAGCAGCTCTGTGGCTATTCTTTCCTTGTTGGCTAACACTGTGTAACAACAGCAGCAAGCCTGGCTCAGGCTTGATAGCCTATCACTTTATTTCATGGCTTTTATTTTATTTTAAGCAAATACAATACATAAAGTGTGAAAAGGATTGATATCAGTTTAACCTACTGGGTTTGATACATATACACTATTGAAACAATTCACTATTATTATTATTTTCCTTCTGTTGCTAACCAGTGAATATTTGATGCTCGTGTAATCTTCTAGAACGTTTTCTTCTGAGAAACAGGTTATGAAAGAAATGTGGGCATGAAGCATGGCAGCTGCACAAAGCTAGATGGTGGCAAATAAGGCCCCATGTGGAGTACTGCATCCAGGCCTGGGGCCCCTAGCACAAGAAAGATTTGGAAAAGTTGGAGTGAGTCCAGAGGAGGGCCTCAAGGATAGTCAGAGGGCCTCTCTTATGAAGAGATGCTGAGGGAGCTGGGCTTGTTTAGTCTGGAGAAGAAAAGGCTCTGGGGAGACATCATTGTGTCCTTCCAGTACTTGAAGGCTTATAATCAGGAGGGAAATCAACTTTTTACACAGCTAGATGGTGATAGAACAAGTGGGAACAGTTTCAGACAAGAGGAGGGGACTATGCCTATGGCAGGGGGGTTGGGACTAGATGACCTTTGAGGTCCCTTCCAACCCAAGCCATTCTATGTTTCTGTGATTCTGTTATTCTGTGAAATATGTGCATCATCCTCCACTCACAGAGGTGCTGTCCTATACATTCACATTGTCATTTGTTCTCCACTGAGCTCATTCTGACTCCAACAGCATGAGGTCTTCAAGAAGTTAAAGGATGGCAGTACCATTAACATGAAAAAACCCACAGCACATTCAACACAATCTTATTTCTTATGGTAACATCTTACGACTAGCAGAGACCAGAGACTGAGTTGTCCAGAAATGTAGTACAATTGGCATAGCTTTTATGCTTTGCAGTCATCGTTAGATGGAAATAGAGATCCTGACATCCAGACATTTCTGAATTGTTGACTTGGCTCTATTATCACTGCAGACTTTGCTTGTCCCAGTATTTCATACTGTCTGTGGCAAAATGACAAAATAGCCTTAGTGTGAAAACATTTAAGCATATGCCTATACTAGTTTTGTGAGATAGGAGACCAAGAACACCGTTACCTGTTTATAAGGTCAAGCTCTGGGTTAGAGTAGTGGTTCCTTGGTACTCTTTTGGGCACCTCCCATACAGACACTGACATCAGCTTTGCTGGCTGCTCCTCACCTGCAGCCAGGCTGTCCAGGTGTTGGTCCAGGCAGAGATAGATAATCCTGCCTATCATTAAACACAGAAGGATCAATTATTTGATTGATGCTTCACAACCAGGACAAAATGTACAGCATACTAATCACATTATTAAGTTATTGACACAAGATTTAAATTAATTTTATGTTCATTACTTACATTACATCTCTTTTCCTGTTAATTACAAATAATCTGTTTCCAGAGGAGCATGGTGACTCAGAAGGTCCCTGCTTTTTATCTTCTATTCTTTCATATTCTTGGGCTTTCTGTTCTGATAAACCTGACCTAGGATAATTTGCATTCTGTGCTACAGGTGTATTTCCTTCTTAACTAGGCTGTTTTTCAATCTATAACGTTGATGTATTTAGAAAGCAAAGGCAATGAAATAAAGAAAATGAAAAATAAAAATGAACAATTTTGACAAAGCCTTATTAATAAATTTGAGAAAATGAGAAACAAATGAGAGACATTAAATATAATTTATTAGCCAGTTAGCTAGGATTTGGTAGCAATGATTTCAAATACCTGCTTCTTCCTTTTTTCCAGTGATGGTTCATGTTAAAGCAGTAATACAAATGGCAGTAGGGCTTGATTAATGCATCTTGAAAGAGTGACAGCTCACATTCAAGTCTCCTTTTTTGAAGGTAGAAACAATTTTTCATTTTGTTTCACACCTTGGATTAAAACACATATTTCAACAATAGCATCTCCTATAAATTGGAATTGTTATTCAATGGAAATATTGAAATAAGTACCTTACAGCTTTGCCTTTTCTACACTTTTGCATATGAGGATTGCCATGCTTTGTTATACACATTTTTAATATTTCTGACAATATTTTGCCCTAACATCAATATTTCCACCTATGTAGAAGGACCATAACCCATAACCAATTTATTTGATTTTGTAGTTTTGATAGAAGCTTAATAATTTTTAAAATTGGAGATAAAAGATACTATGTACTGAAACACACTGTGATTGAAGTAATTGTATCATAGGCATTCCTTGAAAATCTGAGAATTCAACATATCATCAGGGTGGAATATTTGAGGAAAATAATACAGTCACAGTAACAGTGGATAAAGTAAAAACGTTCTGACAAGAGGAATGTCCCACAGCATTATATTTGTTAGAAATAGCAGATACAGGATGACCCAGCTAAAGGCATTTGTATATCTTCTGACTGCAAATGATCCAAATGTTGTAAAGTGATAATAGAGATACGCCTGGAAATATACTTTGCCCTTTTTACAGGCTTGAATCAAGGTATAAGCATTTAACAGAGAAAGTTTATTCATATATATATGCTGCATAATACTCACAAATATTATGATATTTAATCAAATATTATGTTCTATAGATGTTATCTTCAAGATCTTCAGTAGCTATTTAGCACAGAATATACTGCTTCTGTGAGAATGATCTAATAGGATTTTCTTCTTCATATCTGAGAGTCATGATTGTAGTATTGGTAATTTCAGAAAACTGAATGCACTCTGCACTAAAATCAGATGTGTATTTATGTAAGTGTTTGGCATCTGCAAAGATTTGAAATATACTATTTTATCATTAACTTCACGGGAAATTACTGTCTGAGGACACTGTCAAACTAAATGCATATGCATTTTCAATCAATGCTTTTGATAAAAATTCAGACATCCAGACAGCCTGCCAGCAATTTCTAAAAGCATACAACTTGTAAAATTATATCATATCTCTAGAAGCACACGTGAGCCTTAATGAAGACATGGTTTTATATCAAAATGAGATGAACATGTTCCAGCATATATAATATTTATTGGGCACCTGTATGCCAAAAACTTCAATTGATCCATTCACAAAAACATGTATCAATAAGAGTGAGCCGGAACGCTCTGCTCATTGGCTTAGGTGCCAGCTTCATTGAAATTGTATTTAATGCAGAGGTGCTTTCACAAATAACTCTTACAAAACACGTATTTTCCAACTTCTGTTATTACATCCTGCTGCCTCCTGTGCTGAGTTTTTGCTTTGTGGTGCCAGCTCCTCACACCTTGTGCTAGGGTTGTGCTGGCTGCTGTGTGGCCATGCTGAGCACAGCCAGTGACAGCTCTCTCCCAGTACTGCCTGCACCAGGCAGCCCATGAGAAGCTCACCAAGCTGCACTGACACAGCGCTGCACATACTTCTGCTGTGGCCTTCAGCCATGTTGCTGCTGCTCAACATGTTCCACCACACAGTGCAAAGTACATTTTCTGTGCTCTTTCACATACCTGTGGGGCCTCATCAGAAGAGGCATGCTACTCTAAATACCAGCTGTGGGAATTTAAAGCCTGGTCCCACCTTTAGTCTCTGTACCTAGCTCTACCAAAGCTGCCTCATTTACAAAAGAATGACTTGTATTTTCTTACCTACAGCCAGAGCTGTTTCCAGACGCAATCAAAACTGGCACCAAGGTCTCAGGAACAGTCCAGGACCTCCTTTTCTCCCACTACTTACGACAGCACCTTTCAAAGCCAAAGCCACCACTGTTTTGCTCAGATAAGGAACAGATATAGTGCTGGGGGGCAGGACAGCAGTATCCCAGCAGCCATCACCATCTTCCTCCTACCTCACATGGACAGGAGGGGCTGCACACAGCTCTCCAGGTGTTCCCACACCTGAAAGTCCACAGCATTTCCACCTGCTGCTGTAGGACACCCCCACCCAAGACATCCCAGCTAGCTTCCTAATAGCATTTGCACCTGCTCTGCTGCAGATCCCTGAGTTTTACCATTTTGCTGTGCCAGTGTTGGCTTTGCAGACCAATGTACACACAGAAGGAAACTTGTTGAAATCCATCTTTTTCATCTGGCACCTCACATTTAATTTCTAATTAGAAATTAAACTCCTGTGAATGATCTAGCAGAGCACCACAGTCCAGCTGACTGTCCATAACAGGCATTCCTCTCAAGATCTTCTTCTTTGAAGCTGAAATTCAGTAGCAGATCACTTGCTAAGGAAGCAGCTGATTTTTGTGGAAGCCCTTTTGCTCACTCTTACTAGGAGGGATGACTCAGCTGTGAACTTCTTGCAGTGCAGGCAGCTGGGTAACAGAACTGGATTCACCAACCTACTGCAAATGGTGGGGAAATTATATGGGGAAAACACTGAAGGATGTATAAGCCTGGAAGGGGGAAAGTGGGAACAAAATGTGCAGACTGCTTTCCCTCAGTGGTATATTACCGGCCTGACCTCAAGTTTTGCCATTATTGAGAGCTGAAACACAACTCTTTGGTTCCTCTTTCAGTAAAGCACAGCATGCAGCCTGCTGATGCATTAGTAAGAATAATAGTACCATAGAGACAGAGAGTTTACCATTCATCCTTCAGTTCCTGTCCTGTTCAGTTTCTTTACTGATGACCTGGATGAGGGCATTGAGTGCACCCTCAGTAAGTTTGCTGATGACACCAAGCTGGGAGGAAGTGTTGATCTGTGTGGGGGTAGAAAGGCCCTACAGAGGGATCTGGACAGGCTGGATAGCTGGGCTGAGACCAATTGGATGAATTTCAACAAGACCAAATGCTGGGTCCTGCACTTTGGCCACAACAACCCCAGGTAATGCTACAGGCTTGGGGCAGAGTGGCTGGAAGACTGCATAGAAGAAATGGATCCAGGGGTGTTGGTCAATGTTTGGGTGAACATGAGCCAGCAGTGTGCCCAGGTGGCCAAGAAGGCCAACGGCATCCTGGCTTGTGTCAGAAATAGTGTTGCCAGCAGGAGCAGGGAAGTGATCGTCCCTCTGTACTCAGCTCTGGTGAGGCCACACCTTGAGTACTGTGTTCAGTTTTGGGCCCCTCACTGCAGGAAAGACATCGAGGCCCTGGAGCATGTCACCACCACTGGGCCTGGTCCTCCAGCCAGTTTGTGTCCAGCTCCTGGCTCCACTCAGGACCACCCAAAATTCAAACCCTGTGTCTGAGAACATTGTCCAAATGCTCCTTGAACTCCAGCAGCTTGAGGCCATGACCACTGCCCTAGGGAGCCTGTTCCATGCCTGTTTCTCTGGTGAAGAACCTGTTCCTGGCACCCAACCTGAAGCAGCTCCATGCTGTTCTCTCAGGCCCTGTCGCTGTCACAGAGAGCAGAGCTCAGCACTGCCCCTCTGCTCCCCTCATGAGCAGCTGCAGCTGCCATCAGGCATCCCCTCAGCCTCCTCTGCTCTGGGCTAAAGAAACCCAGGGATCTCAGCTGCTCCTCATATATCAATGAATTTCTCATTTTGCTTCCTTCAAACTAGGAGCTTACTCTAGTTCATTTACAATGTTCAGCATGTAACGGAGTCACCTACCTAGAACTGAGGCTGCTCACTGAAAGAATACTCTGAGTTTTTGGGAGGGGAGAAGAACTTGTGTGCAAGACTGGGGTGGAAGGTTCAGGGTAAGTTTCAAGACCGTGTGAATAATTTTCTTTCCTATTCTTATTCAAAGCTTTCCTAGTCACAGGGGAAATATTCAATTAGGAAACACCTGCGGAGCAGAGGGAGAGCCCAGCAGGCGAGGAGTCAAAATCTCTGCAATCAGCAGTGATAAAGGGCTGTTATTTTGACAAGCGGGATAAAAATAAAAAGCATAAAAGGCTGCAGCAGGAGGCCTGAAATGGACGCTGAGCTTTCTCTTTCCTCAGAGTGGATTTGTTTGCTATGGTAAGTCATGCATGATTGTTGGAGCTAATACTCTGATTTGTTACTACTTTTATCATATTAGCAGTTACTGTAGTTTGAAATGCGTTAAACAGAGGAATGCTTGTGTGAAATGCTTTCTAGAGTTTGAGTGCAGTGAATTTTGATTCATTTCACAGGTTTTTTGTAATGAAAGAATGGCTCTGATGATGTCAATAAATGGTTTCTTCATTTGTGAATCAGCATCCACTCAACACTGTAGAAAAGCATCCAAATCAGATACAGAAGCTGGAAGCTCAGTTCAGCACACACTAACCAATGTTATGTGGGACTCATCTTTATTTGTCAGATGCTTTAGGGGTCTACCAGACATCATATCTGATGTTTGACTCTACGCTCTGCCATATTTCAGTGTGTAAGTTGGTCACAGGTTGCCCAAAGCTATTTCCAAAGGTCAGTTGATTCTCCAGTTGGTGACTGGAGAAGCAAACCACTGAAACGTTACACAGCCAAGATAAGCCAAATCAGCCCTGCAACATGGAAACCTAGCACCATCTGCCACAGAGCAGAAATTATACATGTCCTAGGAGTTTTTATAAGCTAAACCAAACTAGCAGTGAATAACCACAACAACAAAAAAATCAATAGAGAAAAGACAGAAAATCCAAAACACTGGATTTTTCCAGTCAATTTGAATACCTTTTAAAACTCTCCACATACATTTCATCCCAAAGAAATAAGTAACATGATGATTCTAGTCTACTTAGAACTCTCTAATACAATATTCATTACAAAGTGATCAAAAACAATCATAGAGATGTAATCTAATAAGGAGACAAAAGCACTGAAAAACAGAAAGAAATTAGCAGCTTTGCTATATATGGAGCCTGATGCTGAAAAAAAGCCAGCTAATTATTGCAGTTATGCCTCAATAATTTATAAAGCCAGCCATTTCCTAAAGAGATCTATAGATCTTTTTTGACTTCTCAAGGGGAAAAATAAATGTATCAGAAATAAAGTGTCTTGATTCTCCACAAAGGGTTTCAAATGTACAGTTAATGCAGACCTCCACTCCTTTGAAAAAGATTAGCTGAACACTTACTGCCTGCATTACATCTGAAAACTCACAATCAGAAAATCACAGGCAACTCTGACTCAGGCTAAACCAGATTCCCAAATTGTTTGGGATCAAGAAACAAAAGGGTTGATACTGAGGTCAACAGTTGAAACAAGAGTAAAACCAGCAACAGAAAGAAACCATTTCCAGTATGCTGAATATGTGTTGTTTATTCACATGGGAGTTAAGTTCACAGCACAAAGGAGATACTGCTCTGGAAAGATGAGATTGAACTCACATTTCATAATCCTTCAGAATTGAGGCACTCATGTCTTCTGTTAGTATATTAGGGTGTCTTTCAGATCCACCAAAAGGAATAAGGAAAAGTGACCTCTCCAAAACCTGCTGTAGGCCACATTCTGTCTCACTCTATCCACTCTTTTCGTAATATCATAGAATCATTATGGTTGGAAAAGACCACTATGATCACCTAGTCCAACTGTCAGCCCATCACCACCATACCCACTAACCATGTCCCTCAGGGCCATATGCACATGGTTCTTGAACACCTCCAGAGACTGACTCCACCACAGTGGATGCTGGGGTGTTTTTCTGAGCTCCTAAAGACTGAAAGGAAAATGCAGAGCCTTTATGCATCCTAAAAGAGTTTTTTTCCCATTCCACTTATAGCCCATAAACTATAATAGCCATAATACCTATCCTATCATGGCTATGTGGCCTGAAACTTTCAGAATGAGTTATGGTTTCAATATCTAGATACCAAATTTGAACCTTTCCGAAGGTCCTAGCCACTAGTCTTTGAAAACCTGTGTCCTTATGTGGTATATCCTGTTGGTCATCTAAAATTGCCAGCA
The DNA here is from genome assembly GCA_024606505.1 of Aquila spilogaster. Classification (NCBI taxonomy): domain Eukaryota; kingdom Metazoa; phylum Chordata; class Aves; order Accipitriformes; family Accipitridae; genus Aquila; species Aquila spilogaster. The sequence goes on from JANHGO010000063.1 coordinate 101,464,028, forward strand.
TTTTTTTTTTTTGCCATAGTCTGAAGGTTTGTTTGCCTCAAAATAAAAATCCAGTTCTTTCAGGTGAGTTATATACTTGTATATGTTTAGCAATAAACAGTGATTTTAATTTATCCTTCTCATTTTAAAATCTTGCTCTTTTCTGCCTCATCCTTCCAGATTAGCTCAACGGTTGCCTCTTGTCTTAGTCATGCCATTTTGGAAATTTTACAGTATTTGTATTGTTGCTCTGTATTTTATTGGAGCAGGAGCAAGGAGAGTTGGAAAAATATCAGCAAGGGCAAACACAAACACATTGATAATGAAGGATGGAACTAAAGGAGTTCACAAGGTAGTCTGAAGGGTAGGACAAAGATATACTGGAGTACAAAATCATGAGGCTTTAATACAGTTTTGTGATTCCATTTCATACTAATCAGTCATCTTTGGTATCTTAAAAAGCAGGCAGGAGAGCTGAGTGAGCAGTTATCAGGGGCAGAGGAAGACCTCTGTCTCTTTTTTAGAAAAATATTGAAACAATTAAAATCTCACACCAGTGCAGACATTTAAGTGAATGCTGTTTGGGACATTAAAGTGTATGAATCCCCAAGGGACACAAGCATTAATTTTCAACAGTGTTTTTAACAGATTCATTTCCAGGCTCTTCCCAGTGCCAGATTAGGCTTTTTGTCTCTCATGCTTCATGTGCATGTTTGGCTGATATACATACATACAAAGCTCCAAAGAAACATCAGGAATGCCAGGAACCAGTATTAATTTATATTATTTTTTTGCATGCAGCAAAGGCCCTCTAACAGCTGTACATGTTGTGGTTGTGTCTATCTCCCTCACATTATCACTGTGATTCCAAAGTGAAAGGGAAAGGTCTCTTACAGGAGAGGAAAGGTCTCTTACAGGAGAGGAAAGGCCAGCTTACACTTCTCCCTAGAGGCGTCCCTCTCACTTGCTCACTACAGGAAGGTAATTTATTAGCTTTGGATGAAGAGGCTTTCTCAAAGCCAGGGCTGAAGTTTTCACTGAGTTTCTTGATTAAATTCCACCGGTTTGCGAGCAAAGAACTGTGAAGCATAATTTAAAGAGTAGTTTCAAATCTCTCTTTTCAAGCTAGAAGTTCTCTTGGTAGATGGTCATCTTTTCATTCTCTACTGGAAGCCTCCTCTTTTTTTCCCATGGTGGAGGTTAAGAAATTAACTTCCCCTTCCACTCCTTACAGCTGAAGTGTTACAAGAAAGGAGACACATTCTTAGCCATATTTAAATCTAAGTCTTTTCTCATGCAAAGCCTGAGAATAACTACATGATTCGTTGCTCTAAGGATTCAAGTAACAAAAAAATTGTGATGATCATTGTGAGGAAGAGTATAAACTAATAAAGTATGTGTGATGGGTGCCAGAACTGATGGTTGCAAACAACATTTAGACATGAAGCCAGATAGCCTGAAAAGTCAAAATTGTTAGCAAATACAGCAGTACATCCTATTAGTAACAGAACTTATTAGGAGGAGAACTTCAGGTAGTGGCAAGCACCCTCGGGTGAAATGAACTTTCACAGATCCACAGATCTCCCTTTTTTCAGCTTTCCTACAGCTCTCCTTTGATAATTTATTCTCACCCAGCCTCCAACACATTGTGCCCAGTCATCCATACAAACTTAAAGCAAACAAAAGCCTATAATAAATTAATCAAGCCATTTATCCTGACTCCAAGGAAGAAGAAAGGGGAGTAGTTGTTCTCTTTATCTCAAACACTTGGGTGACAGACACATAAGCATCTTATGGTAAATAAGTGAAGTGCAGCTTCATTATAGGAATAAAACTATTGAAATGCATGGGTGCAGACCAGGGCTTTGCACATTAAGCAGAGTTTTTTCAGTTTGGTATGAGGAACTTTAGCTGCAATTAGCACAGACATGCCTTGTCTTTTGTTCTTGTCAAATTTAGCATTATCCTTTCTACCAAGCAGCACTGATGTTACAGCAGTGAGAGAAGGTAAAGTTCTGGTCCCTAAAGATGCCATACCATCCCATATCCTAAAAACCAGCCTAGCAAACCAGAAAATGCAATCAGCACAAGCACAAAATAAACTTACGTTTTCAGCATTATTACACTACAAAGACAGTGAGAAAGGCTGTTTTAAAACCCTGAATAATACTTGCTCCAAACACTTAGTTGGGCAAATATTTCAATGCTACACTAATGAGAGGACAATTATGGTTCAGGTTGTGCGTTCACCTGGTTCTCAGGCATGCAGAAGCTGGATATTTTATGACTGCAGCCTGCTTAGCCCCTGCAGAGGGAGCAGGAGCACCTCATTATCAGAAATGGGAGATTTGCAAGAGGAAAACTTGGATGAGATGTACCTAATTAGATAAGGTGCTTCTCTCTCCATCAACAGCAAAAGAGAATGAGACCAAGGATTTCTACAACAGGCAATTTCTTTCAAACAAAAAGCACCGAAACCTGCATTTAGTCACAGTATTTTCTCTAGGAAATTCTTAGGAAAGCAACTGATGGCAGCCAGTCATACGTGTGCAGAAACTCCTTAATCAAGCCCAGAAAATCTAGGGATGTGACACTTAGTGGCTTAGACAAAATCCCACTGTATCAATGCAGCCTGGGGAAGATCTTTCAAACTTTAACTTTGATACCTTTGGTAAGGAAAATCCCCTATTGTTTTTTTAGTTGTTCCTGATCTTACTGCTTTTTTTTCTTTTTACTTTTTTTCCACTGAGCATGGTTCAGAAAGTAGACATTCATTTTAAATAATTCAATTATTCCTACTGCTGTACAGTTTGCCTTAAACTCCCTGTTTCTATGCCCAGAGCTATGCTGAGAGCAAGAGAAAACTTCTAATTATTTGGACAATTTTGCTCTTTAATTATAGAACATGTTTGGCTAGAATGACATTTTCAAGCAATGAGGAGAAGCTTGTTAAAGAAAGATAATAATAAAAAAGCAAAAAGCAAAACCCTGAAATCTTCATGTATTCCTTGTTCTGCAGTAATGCAACCCACTGTGATAGTGTTGAAGCAGGTTTAAAGCCTGAGGGGTGGGAGGGAGAACAGATAACTTGGCGTATGGGAGAGAGCGAGGAACATAGCTAAAGTCAATACTGATTTCTACAATCTATAAGCTCAGTGTTTATCGTAAGAACTGTTATCAGTTTTCTTAATGTCTTTGCAGGTTTAGCCAGTTCTTAAAAATGGAGTGATATGGAGCTATGGAGTATGGATGGAGACTGATATATTTTCTGAGTCAGCCCTGTTCTCTTCTTTCTGGTGCAAGGGTGCTTCCACTTTCCAGGAAGATCCCTTCCAGTATTACACTCTCCAACTGTCTGACTTGCTTTTGGACATCTTTCCCTTAGTCTTCATTTCCCCTCTGCCCCCCCTCCCCCTTTAATTCAACTCCTAGAGCCTGCTATTGTCCATTCTGTTCCATTTGTTTTTTAAATACCCCATCCAATGAAGCTTCTGTTACCCTGTGTCCACTCCAGGTCCCCCACCTTTCTTCTCTGTTTGTTTTGCAGGACAACAGCACTGTGCTCTAAAATACTGGTCATTCCTTCTCAAGCAAACGCTTCCAACCACAGCTCTGCGCTGACAGCATCACAGGCAGTTTCCATCTGCAGAATGATTCAGCTCTACTAGAAATGCCCAGCCTCGGTTGCAGCTTGCAGCAGGAGGTCCCCATGTCTATTTGAGTGCGGCAGCAGCTCTTGCCTCTCAGGGAGATTCTTCAGGTTTGAGCAGCGTGACGCATACACAGTCATGATAGGGACACTTCCAGGCTTTGGCACCATCCCTGACACTGTCACAGTTAACACTGCTTGTAAGAAAAGGGCAAGGCGCATGGAGTGCACATCTCTGATGACACAAGCTCAAGAATACCTGCCCTGGAGGAATTATTGATTTCAGTTACCACAGAAATACTAGTATGTTCTACCTCAAAACATGAAGAAAAATATATTCTGCTGGATTAATTAAGTATAAGGGTAGTGAAGCACTGGAACAGGTTGCCCAGAGAGGTAGTGAAAGCCCCACCCCTGGAGACTTTCAAGGCCTGGCTGGTTGGGGCTCTGAGCACCTGATACAGCTGTAAGTGTCCCTGTTCATTGCAGGGGAGTCGGACTAGATGAACTTTAAGGGTCACTTCTGACTCAAATGATTCGTGATTCTAAAATGCAATTGAATACTGCTTGATTATATCACTGTTGAGGAACTATTAGGACTGAAGCTACCTGAGGCAGGAGGAGAAATTCAGTAATTTGTACTAAGTCTGGCTGGAATGAAAATAAATCATTAAGACAAAAAATACTTGAGGTTTACCCACTACATATGTATTACGCAATGGTACAATGTCTTAATTTTAACTCCATAAACTATATTTCAGAGTGGTATTAAAATAACCTTTTTAGTTCAAATATGGAGTAAGAAAAATATTAGAAAATGAAATGCAGAATGGGGGAAAGGCATATAGACAATCAATAAGAGGTCCAAATTCTCATAAACTATAAAGATTTTTGTTTACTGCTGAGGTAAATGAGGTTTCTAAGTGCCCACATCATGTGGAACCTGACTTACAAGAGTAACTGAATTTATGTCATTTTTGGGTTATGAGCACTGAACAAGTTAGAATGCTCATTCACTCTGATGCTGTGACAGCAAAACTGATGAAAATAAAAAAAAAAAACCACAGCACAATAAAAAGCAGGACAAGCACTACTTTGAATTAAAATGTCCATTTTCCAACTACTTACATACATAGAGCTGAAGGATGATTGCAACACATAGCCATGTGAAGACAGAGTCCAAGTGGTTGCACAGCTCTAGAGTTACTGCCTCCAAGAGTTCCATATTTTCTTATCATTTACCATTTTGTACAGACAGATCTGTAGGATCATCTTGCTGTGGACATTCTAGCTACTATGAGCATCATCCTGCTGTACCCATTACTGTCACTCTCCTGGGAGCCACGTGCCTACCTGCAGGCTCTGGTCAAGATGACGTTAATTACATCTGCTGCCTAGGAAAGGCACCTACCTCATGCTGTCCCTTGGAGTCTTGCTTAAATCTCATTACATGATTCATATAATGAAACAGGGCTGCAAATGGTATTCTTTCATATTGACATAAGCATCCTGCCAGTAATCAAGTGTTCTCCTAGCCCAGAAATGAATACACATCCCCCAGCTCAAAAAAACTATGTTTTCTTCTGGTTTAAAGCTTACATTTTAAAGGAAAAGTTTTTTAAAAAGTTTTTCTTTTTTTTTCTACACAGTTAATTAATCAGAGAAGCAATCAAATTTAGCTGTAAACAGCAAACAAAGATAACACTGCAAAAGTAGCCAAACAGGTGGTCTTATCACCCCAGACTTAGCTCAGGAACACTGGTTATTCTGAGCCTTAGAAGTAGATTGTGCATTTCCATAGATTTTTCAACTGACATTGTATTGTGTTTTTATTATTATTATTATTATTTGCTTGTTTTGTGGTTAGTGTTTTGTTTGTTTATTTGCTTTTCCCAATCTAATATATGCTTCTTAGCAGAGACTAGCAAGAGTAGGCTAGTGAAGAAAATGAGCTGAGGCAATTCCCCTGAAATTCAGAATTAAGGAGACTTGACAACTATTCCTCTTTTTCTCCTCTCACATCATCAGCTAGAGAAAAGAGAGTGAGTGATGTCTGCAAGAGAAGAAGGGAAGTAGATATTTTCTTTGCTCCTAGAGCCAAACCAGTACCTGCTTGGCAAAATTTGATCAGGATTACAAGCGGATAAACTTCGCTGCTTATTTTAGAGTTAGCTTCTGCCAAACTGCAGTTCTGTTTTTCCATGTTGCTGTTATCCATAAAATCCTCAAATTTCTTTTCTCAGAGAGTTGTTTTTGGAAAATCATGACTCAGCCAAATGCCTGAGAAAATTAAAAACTAATGCAAAGGACCTTGGAGTGTTCTGACTAAGCATATTCCAGTTAGCATGTTTAAAAATGTTCAGAGAAATAACCTCAGACTTGTAATCAGAGATTTACATAGGATGGAAGTGACTGTTGGGGATTTTCCTGTCCAACCTCCTGCTCAGCATATCCCATTAAAACAGGCTGCTTAGAGATGAGTTTTAGTACTCCAAGGACAGAGTCCACAGCCTTGCTCTGAGTCACCTGTGCCAGTCTTTCACCGCCATGGTGAATACGTATTTCCTCCTCTCACTGAGTCACAAATTCCTATCTCCCAACTGGTGCTCATTCAGGCCTTTCCTGTGGGCATCTGAGAAGAGCCTGGTTCTGTCTTTCCTAAGCCCTCCTAGCAAGTAGTTACAGACAGCAATAAAGTCTCCCCAAGACTTTCTCTTCTCTGGCTGAACAAACCCAGCCTCCTTGGCCTCCTCATGCATCCTGGGCTCCAGGTCCCTGAGAGTTCTCCACTCGTCCCACTTCAGATAGTCACCTTCTACTCACTGAGGAATGAATATTGCCTGGTGTTCACTGGTGAGTCAACAAGGAATACAAGCAAAGTCTCAGAAATGTTAGATTGACCTGCCTGTCAAGACTGACTACACTAGTGTTAATAGAGTCCAGGAGGTTGTTGGCTTGCTTTGAAGTAAAAGCATGCTGCTGACCGAGGTTTAACATGACCTCCAAGGCATAAAGGTCATTTTCTGCAAAGCTGCCTTCTATCCATTCAGCTCTCAGCATATTCTATCATATGTGATCATTTGTCTCCAAACACAGGGCTTCACACATGCCTATATCAAATGCTGACAGCATTGTAAGCACATTTTTGAAGCTTCTGGAGGACTCATTACATGGCAGTCCTGCCCTCAGTAGAGTGACCTGACACCCTTCTGCTCCTTCATTTTAATGTCATTCACAAATTCGCAAAATAACAAAAGTAATTAATAAGGCTGTTAAATGGTGTTGGTGTCAGTATTGATCTCTGAGACATGCCACTTGTAAAAGGCACAGTTGAGTTTGTGACACTGATGAACGCCTTCTGAGCCTGACAATGCAGTCAGCTTTCCATTATCTTATTGTCTACTTACCAAAGTGACATTTATTGGTGTTTATCTAGACAATAGTTAATCACTTTGGCAATGGGGATACTATGTAAGACCATGGTCTTCCTACAGCCAGAAACTTTACACTGTTTCTCTTCTTCACAGAGCTATTTGTCTCATTGCAAAAGGCGATCAGCTGAGTTAAACAGGATTTGCACTCACAGGTACCATGCTAGCCATTCACACCAGTCTTGTTGTCCCTTATGTAGCTAAAAAATGGTTTTAAGGAGGGTTTATTTCACAGCCTTTGTAGGAAGTAATATGTATCAGACTTCTTGTTCTTCTTAAAGATATTCATGACAATGGCTTTCTTTCAGTCTTTGGAATCTTTCCCTGATTGGTATGACTTGAAAAATATGAGACAGCAGTGTTACAATGGTACTGGACACTTCTCAGAGGTACATGCCACCTCCCCTGCATGCTCGGGAAGTGTTTCTATATTGATCCCAGGCAGAATGTTCCCGTTTCTACCTTCTGTGTCCCTTCATTTTGCTGGTGAGCTCAGTGAGAAGTTCCCTATTCCAAACACAATAGCTTTTTATGGAGAAAAGATTAGTTAACCCCATACAAGAGAAGTTAAATTAGTCTTCTAAAGGACGAGAAAAGCACTCATCATTTCTGATGGTGATGAGGTACTACAGATCCATTTAGAGAACTGAATAGAGGATATTTCTTGAACTACTGAAAGAGTAGTCTGTGAGACTTGAGTGACAACTCTTGGCATGGGAGTCTTGTTGCATAAAGATAGAAAGAAAGAGGTTGTGCATATGAAGTCCAAGAGCAAGAAGTGGTAGAGGTGCTGCACTGGAAGCCATGTGGTAGGAGGGGGATGAGGGAAGTGTGGGGAGTAGTGAGTCTCCTGCTTTACGTGTGAGACATGACCTGTTGCTCTGAAGCCCCTATCATAGCTATGGAGTAGAGGACTTCTGCTGTAACACTCAAGTTAGACTTTCAGCTCATATGTAGTCCCAGGAAAACGAATGCTTAAGGACTGGAACCACTGCTATAGCAGTAGGTTACAGATATTTGGAGAATCTTGACATCCAAATAGAAGGGAAGGTGAAATATTAATTAAAAAATAGCCCTGAAAGCAGACTGTGAGAGATAGAGGTCAAGAACTAGATGTTTATTAATGAAATTCATTGAAGCTATGGAATTATTCATACGAAAAAGTAAACATAAACACCAAAAAAAGAGCAGTTTTGTGGTAGCTTAGAATATACTTAAAATGTAGGAGGAGATTCGGTGTCTGATTAAATCACGCTTTTGAAAGGATTAATGAGAGGTTTCTATTAGAAGTTAATGAACATGGACCTTGAAGTATGTACAGAAAAGAGAGGCAGAATGAATGGTGGGAATGAATAGCTCACATCACAGAGCTTTTATCTGATTTTGAATTTGATTCCTTCATGGTGATCATGAATGGTGTGAACCTGCAAATGCACGCAGAAAAGGTGTGCCCCAAGAATGCCAACTCAGACACTTTTTCAAGTAGAGGTATAGCTTCCATACTTAAATGTCACTCATTTTTACAGAATAAGAGAAAGTTTAATGAGCTCATGAAGAATCCAAGAGCTCACAGAGGCTAATGAGATTAAATCAATGTTCCTGTTCAGATCCTCTTTCAATTTATTTCGGCTGTCTAGGACTGGTGTCTTTATTACTTTCCCCTTTGCTCTCCAGTTCTGCTGGGGCCATGGAACACCACTCTCTTTTTGCAGAACATAAACCTATAAACCAAGTCAAGTGGAGAGAGTATTTATTTAGATTCCCTGAAATACAGATGAGATTGACTTCTGCTTCACCTCAAACATTTAACAGTGCTCAAGTAAAAGAGCAAAATTATTCAATCACAGCAAAAGAGATTTAGGAAAGATTGTGACTTGCAGTAAGGAGTTAATCAACTGTAATAATAACTGTATAGTCAGAATCCTATGCGTCAATTTAAGACTTCACATTTACCATTAACAAGAAATAAAATTACCTGTTGAAACATTCATCTGTTCATTTCATTTATTGAAAAGTAAATGCTCCTTCCATGTTCTCCTGACACACTGCTAAATTTCACCCATTAATATGATTAGTTTGCATATGTAAGTGGGTAGCCCTGCAATACAGTATTGCTAGTAACAGACCAAAAGCTTTGTACTGAGCTTACAAGGCCTCAAGACTGAGACTGTTGGAAGTTTTCTTGACTTGTCTGCAGCTTTACTTTACTTGCTTTAGTCCTGACAGCAATTACTCTTAGCTGACCGAGTGTCTCTGGCTAATTTATTTTACTTTTGTTTCTCTTTGTGTGCTACAGCCATAGTTTTATAAAGATAGCAGCAACAAGCAGTTACTCTATATAGAATCAGATATTTACGACCCTGCATTGAAGTTCCTTTTCTAAGTTTACATCCTTTCCAGGTGATTGTTTCATAATGCATGTATCCTTGGGATATTTCATTAACAGCAACATCTGCTATTGAAGCATTTAAGAAGCCTTATTTTTCTGAAATGAACTCTGTATTACAAATATGTTGAGGGGGAAATAATTGTTTGTTGTTGAAATGAACAAATTTTAATTACAATCATATTATACGGCTATAATACTGAAGCAAGGGACCCAACTGGGAATCCTGGATGAATGTGCTGAGACGCTGCTAAATTCCTAAGCTCTAAGAACATGTATATGAAAGCATGATTTACCTTTAAATTAATGTAGATCGTCTTTACAGGCTGGAATTATGTTGGTAATTCCTTTCCATGCTTGTACCACTCTCATCATACAGAGCTATTTGATAACTGTATTCAAGGAGCAAAAGCAAATGATAAATGTAATTGTTATGGGCCCAAATCAAGGTTCAGCCATGGGCACTTCAATCTGTTTCCCAATCAGCAGTGTGGAAGTGCATTCTGTTCTGAGCTCTTGTGTAAATAGCATCATCAATGAAATACCAATTACAGGCTTGCAATCACTACAGCTCTGAGGGTTCATTTTGTGTATTCAGTACCAGAACTCTGTCTCTCCAGCTTCATTCATGTCTTAGCAGTACATTTCTCCGTGAGGACACAGCTAAGCAAACTGTACGCATGGATTGCTCATAATGGCCATAGAACCACAAAATCAACATCAAAAGGTACATCAAAAGTATAACATCTAAGATCCTACACTGTTTTTGCAAGGCACCTCCTATTTGAGGACTGAATAGTACTCACTGATTTTAGCCTTGCAGTACTACAGAATATCCCACCTCACTGGATACTTGGAGGTCTGGCTAACATCCAGAGGCCTTGTGTCGTTTGTTATTTTTTAAGCTACCATATAAGATTTTGTGTGAATAAGTATCAATGATGAATTAGAATTTTTTTCTTTGTTTTTACATCTTTAATGTGTCAGTGACCTCCTATTCAGTAAGGCTGTGTTAAAAGGAAGAACTGTTCATAGTTCTATAGAGAATAAAAGGAAAATGACAGAAATATTGCACTTGTTGCTGGTTTATGCAGAAACAGCAACAAGAGGGGAGATTTAAACTGGATATCAGGAAAAAGTCTTTTACAGTAATGGTAGTGAGGCACTGGAACAGTTTGCTCAGAGACGTGGTAGAAGTCCTGTCCCTTGAGACACTCAAAGTCAGGCTGGATGATGCTCTGAGTAACGTGATCTAGCTGTAGGTGTCCCTGTTCATCGCAGAGGAGTTGTACTAAGATGGCCTTTAAGGTCATCCCTTCCAACTCAAATGATTCGATGATTCTGTTATTCTAAGATGCTGTTCCACAGCTAACAAGAGCAGCACAAAGCACACTGGAGCAGAATTGCATTTTATGTCACTGCCGTTGCTGGTGCTGTTGTGAGAGGAAGTGATGAGCTGGGAGAAACTAGTGCAGAGAAAATATTATGTGCCTTTCACATTTCCTCACCATGCACAAAATTTCATTTAAACAAATTTATATTGATGATATTTTCACTGTCAACATAGCTAGGAATATGTTCACACTGCAAGACCTAAAAGAGATGTTTTGTTGTAAAACTAGGCACAGAAATCCAGTCGGGATATATTGTGTTGATATCAACTACTGTCATTAGTTAATGGCTCTTGTTACTTATCAGATTAAGCACTGACCACAACATGTAGCATGTGCAATCCATACTGAATCCTTATGTTACTCAGGTTTTGGCACAGGGCAGTTAAATATTGCTTGTGTATTTCCACCCACACATCATAGACAATAAATCACTAAAAACCAGCTCTGCAAGTGGAAAAATGTAGTTCATTGGGGATTTTCACACATAGAGAACAGGCATTTTTCTTCACTCTTGTAAATCACCGAGGTGAAAGATAAGGGAATACTTTTTATTGTGTGAAACTGTTCACTTCTATGTACTTCTACAGGGTCTTGGAAAGAGGAGTGGGATTAGAATTTAGAAAATGAACACACGTTCATTCAGTCTACATGTAAAACAAAACCAACAACAACAACAACAACAAAAAAAAAAAACAGAAAAAACCACCTAAAGCCCTGAGACATTTGTTAAAACAAGATAAAGGAAAATGCCTGTAATTGGTAAAGATTTTAGAGCTAAAAAATCAGTTATACTTGTTCTGAGAAGAATAAGCACAGCGGGCAGAGATAGTGTTATCTCAAATTAGAGTCCCAAATGCATTAGGACAAATAATCTTCACTGTTTCGTGAAGATTCACAGTAATGTCAGCTGTGTTTCTGCAGACCCTCCACTCTTTGAGACTGTTAAATTACATGTTTAGCTTACCATAAAACAAAACTGACATGATCAGAAATCACATAAATTAATGAAAATTACATAGAACACTGTCTGCTAGGTCACAAGCAAAACCAGCCTAAGGGTTTGGGGACTATACTGTGCTGCTACATTAAGACTTCCATTTTATTTTTCTTCAAGAGGAATTGCTTCTTAGCTGGCTGCTGTTTGTTTTCATCTTTAAGTGGGACAGTTAGTCACATCTCTGAGGTAGAGGAGTAAATGAGTACATACAGCACAGGCTATGGAAATGGAGGGTTAGTCATTGCCTTTCAGTAGTTTGGTTGTTTTCACAGCTTACATCACACAAGTGAGCACTTGAACAAGCAGTCATAGCCTTTGTGTCCCACAGCTCTATCTCCACATTCCCATGTGCCAGGGCTGGTGTTTGTGCAGCCGTACAGCAAACCACTTTGGGAAACTGCTGCTCACAGAACAGGCTTTTCTCTCCCCTACTCTTTTTCTTTTTTTTCCCACTCTCCCTTAGATTTCGTCCTATTCTACTGCCCTTGTTGCTGTTTTACTTTTCATTTGACTTCTTGTATTATATACATCACAGAAAAATAACAAAACCATATAATATCAAAAACCCCTAAGTCTGCACAAGAGAATCAAGACAAAAACCTCAACAATAAAAATCCAAGCCAACCTGATGAACCACACTAAACTGGAAGAGAAAATACAAAGGAGATGCAGTCAATAGAAGGAAACGATCACACTAAATATGCTTCGTTTAATCCTACTCTTACTTTCGTACAGCACGAAGGGAGTTCAATCATAAATATTCAGCCACAAGGATATAAAGATTTCTACAGAGTTTGCTGAGTAAGACCAGATACAGTTTATTCCTTTATTTCTTTGTTTGAATCTGCAGAAAGCCTTGCAGCAAAATGCTTTCCCCTTCACAGGCAGTAGTATGAAGTAATCCGACATTTACTTTAATCCAAGGTAAATGATGTACGTACAGAAATGAAAAGCAAGTGTCCAGCTCTTCTCAAAGTAACAGCCACGTGCTTAAAGGCTGGAAGGACATTCCCTGTAAAGAAAAGTGAACACCTGCAGAAAAGCTCTTCATCAAACTTACCTAAACATATCAGAGTACCAAAAGCCTTCAAACCACCAAATTCATCTCTTTCTAAAATATCCACGTAGCTATATCAAAACACAGATAGTTACCAGGTGCTGCAAATAAGAAGAAAACAAACAAACAAACAAACAAAAACACACACGCACAAAAAAACCAACCAAACAAAAAAACCACTACCATCATCAAAAGTCCAAGCATTATTTGGTAGAAAGTTAAGAAATCACAGACTCCACCATTAAATTTTAAGAGTACACAACAGCTCCCCGTGGGCTGCAGCTGGCAATCACTTCCAAATTTCAAGAGCTACCAAATGTCACTAAAAGGAGAAGAAGGAAAGGAGTTAGCAATACAATCATAGATTCATTAAGGTTGGAAAAGACCTGTAAGATCATCTGGTCCAACCGTCAACCTGTCACCACCATGCCCACAAACCATGTTCCTCAGTGCTGCATCCACATGTCTCTTGATATACTACAGTCTGGATATGCCAGCTTCCCAACACCTCCAGCATGTATTTGGGAGAAGAAGGACATCTTTTCTCTGCATGCACTGCTTGGAGAAGAGCTACAGTAGCTGTGCTCAAGGAATATTTATGTAGAGGATTGGATTCTCGAGCCTGACCAAACCAGGTAAATATGAAATTAACTGAGTGCTCTGCTAAATTAGAAATCTCCTACTAGAGAATACATTCAAAACATTTCAAAGCATTTCAAAGAACATTATGCCATGTTTGTCAGCTTGTATATAACATTTCGGGAGTACTGGATGGTTACTCTGATATCAGGAAAAGAATGACTGAGGATGTCTAATAATGACATTTTATCAAATAAGCTTCTTTTAATCATCTTCCAAGCTGATGCAACTATGAGATTAAAAATACTTTGTTTAAGGAAAGAGAGTTCTTTCTATAAGCCTCATAATACCTTGTTATGTAGAGAGTTTGGTACATTTTAACCCCTAAAAAGTACCATATCTGTTTATATTAATATGGTCTGTGGTTGTCTGCTGTCTTGTAAATGATATAGTTTGCGTTGCACTACATTCATCAGGACAGCTTCAAAAATCTATCTCAGAATTCTTCACGTAATTTAAAATAATACATACATATTTACATATTTGGGACCCATGTTTTATGCTGGACACCTGCAGCACATGTAATAACTGGAATAACTTTAAACTTGGTTAGCTGTGGTTTTGCAGGAAGCAGAGATCAGCATGGATTACTCACATGAGTCTTGTCAGGTTTTTCAAATGAGTTTCATAAATGGTCCCAAGGCCATTGCTGAACTGTTGACATCACGTTTTCTATCTTGAGAAAAGTGATCCATCACTGTCCATTTTAAAGGATTACCCATATACCCATATCGCATTAGCTTGTGAGAGTGCTGAGGGGAAACATGTGATCAGGACTTTTCTTTTAGTTGCAAGTATGAAAAAGTACATTTATAACAAAATAAATCAGGGAGAGTTGTTATTTTTTTCAGTTTACTCTGCAAGCATTTATAGTTACTATTCTCAGTAATCCACTTTGCCTGTGTATTCACATTTTTAAAGACTGTGTCTTCGTAGAATCAGATCTTTTATTAAATAAAAAGCCTTAAATTAAATTACCCAAATAATACAGGCAGACAGGCTTAGAACTTAGCATTCAAGGAGAAAACTGAAAAATTCCAGTAACTTTCAAGGAATTATAGTCTTCAAAGCAGCATTTTTGCATGTGCATAGTGATCATTTACAAAATATACTCACTGTGTGCATCCTTTCACTTCACATTTTATGCTCAAGAAATGCAGTCTGGCTGCTGACTGAATCTATTCTAAAGAAACTCAAAATTATGTGCTTGCTAGAAACAGTGAAGAACTACAGTAGTAAGTTGCCTGCTACACAGCAGGAAAGCTGTATTGGTTTGTATTAACAGAACATACAAACATCCAGACTGCGAAGCCCAGAAGGCAGTCCAGATTGTGTTCTCCTTTGCGTGGGTACAGCCTCAATCGCACTGGGCCACTGAGTGACTCACTCCAGCAATTGTGGAAATCAGGCCATTGCTGAAATTAGAAATGAGCAAACCTCAGTAGGTTACTAGTAGACTTGTGTTTCATACATTGCCAGCTGAAATTTTTTGTCAGAATAATTAACCTTAAATGGAGGCTATAAAAACAGAGAATAGCTTGGCTTGGAAAGGACCTTGAAGATCATCCAGATCCATCTATTAGTAAAATACAGTAATTTTTAAAAACGTTTCCCGAGTTGTCATCTAGCAGTGAGAAGCTGCAGGGATGGCCTAATAGAGTTCAAGACATTATTTCACAATGGGGCCCTAAAAGCCAATAAATGAGTTCCTCTTCAGATCTGATTTCAGTATTATATGAAAGACAAAGTAAACAGTTGCTGACAGGAATGTGTATGAGCTACAATAGCACAAGTATTAGCATGCACACAAACCATCCATGTCTTTTCTTTTAAGCGCTATCCATCTATCCCTATCACTTTCAGATAATGTAGATCTTCATTTAAAATGTTCAAGGGTTTTGTCTTGTTTTTCTAAACTGCTAACCTCATGAGCAGCAGACCATTTACATTTTAAAGAGAAAGCTCTACTAGGTGAAGGTTCTGTTTGAATATTTCCATGCATTTTAATGAGTCTGTTCTAATGTTTTTTTTTTTTCAGTTGTTAGAAGAAACATCATGCACTGAAATAGTTTAAAGCTCTGGCAAGCTACAAGGGCGATCAGTTTGTAAGAACTCTCTGGGGAGTGGAGGCACTGTGTCCTTTACATTTCTTAGCCAATGCAGCAAAATGACTTTTTTTTTCTTCTTCCAATTCTTTTATGGTTAAAAAAAGTGTCGCTTTTCATTTAGGGGTGCTGACTGTATTGTTTTCTGTTGTATAGCTTAGGAAAACATTTTTTTACTGCTTGCATGTCACACTGTGCGGCTGGCTTATTATCTGTGTGGCACACAAATGACCAAAGAAGTGCCAAACATCGTAAATGCTGCACTCTGTAAAATGGCACATTGACTGCTACTGCGTTGAACCAAAGGACAGCAGTTGGAAAATGCTCTGTATGGCAGTACAGGATGCATTTTGATCTCCCTAGAGAGAAACATATTCTAAAATGGACTATTAGAAAGCTTGTAAAAATGTAAAAGTGCCTATCTAGTGAAGCAAATGAAAACACTCCTATTGATTTAACTAAAATCAAAGTGGACCCTCTTTACTCATTATCAGTTGGAAGCAGAGGCTTATGTTTGCATTAAATGTTGCTGCAAACCACAGGTACTTTCCGTGGGATCTCTGAAGGACTATTTATGTTATTATGTTATAATCTACATGACTAAAGGTGTCAGAACCGTCTTGATTGTTTGATCTGTTTGGGCTGTGTACACTTGGGGCCATTTAAAGTTCTGGAGGAGATAATTTTATCTTGATGCTTGTACCTGAAATTAGAACTCTCATTTCTTAGAACCTTGCAAATGCTAATAACTAAAACACATTTTCACCCTCCCTCAAAGAAGTAGACAACAACTCTTTGTTTCATACAACAGAAGTGAGAGCTGATCAAAAAAGGATCATAACATTTTACTCACAGAAGACAAGTAACTGTATGCAATTCCCAACAATTTAGACAAAAAAATCAAACGGAGGTGTTGGAACTTGATATTTCTGTTATATCATGAGGTATCATGAATGGCTCATAGAAGACCTTACAGCAGAATAACTACAGTAGCATTAGTCTGGCAATGATGAAATCAGCTGTTGTGGCAGATTTGGAATTTTTCCTAAAATGAAGACTTACGGTTGTTCTGAAACCTAGAGGGAAGTGCTAAACACTCACAAGTGAAGCGTGAAATGATTGAGAACTTCAGAAAGAATCTGTGGCACATTATCACTAATACTTGTGCATTTCACTCTATAGTTTCTGTGTGAGTCTGTGTTTTTTGGGCTACCTTGACATGGCAAAGTGACCCTTCTCACATCAGCCAGTGTTTGATGTCCACTAAAAGTCTGTTTCCTAGCTACCTCTAAGATTCCTCAACTTCCATTTTACCTAAAAGAACATTCATTTTATTTATTTATTTATCTATCTATCAATCTATTTATTTATTTATTTAAGTCAGGCTCAAACAGAACATTGAAAATAAAAAATTTAGAGGCATCTCTGGAAAAAATCTAGTACATAGCCAAGACAGATGACACAGTTCTGGACAAGAGGATAGTTTAGTACACAATATACTGCATTATTTTTGCTGGGGATGTTTGATAAGATGATGAGTAAGAACCAGAGAATAAAACAAGTGGAAGAATATGTGTCTGTGAGTGGATGTGTTTATGCATACATGTTTTATATCTATTCATCTCTTGTCATGTCACTAAAGCTGTATCAAGTGTTTGACTTATTTCCTTTTTTTCTCCTCATTACTACTATGTCTAAATCCCTTCATTTGCTATTCCATTTTCTATCAGAAAGTGTGCTATGTGATTTTTGTTTTATAAGTGCTAGTTTCAACACAAATTCTTTCACCAATATCACTTTCCACAGGTAGGTCTCTAAAACTTCAGTTTCTGGAGACTAACCAGAGCTACAGTTAATATAAAAGACATGAAACAGGATACTTCCTCATCTTTCCACACTGCAGACAAGACATTTGTTTTAAGGAAAATGTTCACATGTCCTGGCTCAGAAGGAGAATGCAGGAAAAACAGGAGAAACTGCAGAGATGAGTTTTGGCCAGATAAATCTGAGTACATAAATAACATAAAACAAAACATGAAAAGGTTTTCTAAAATTTGATGTGTTTTGTTGGGATGTTTTTGATGGTTTTATTTTGGATACTCTGAAAAAAGTATACTTTCATTTCATTATTATGCTAAACCATTTCATAAGGTTCAATGAGAAGAGATGCTGTTGGGTGACCAAGGGTTGTTTCTTCTTATGTAAAATTTACAATTATATTTTTAAACTTATTATTTACTAACCAAAATTGAGAGAAACGGTACCATTGTAATGTACCATTACAATGACAGCAACAGAGCAGAGATTGCTTTTTTGCAGTTCAGTGACAAGTCTCTGGTGGTTAATTGTAGTTGATAATTTAGGGGAAGATTCTGATTCATGGAGAGATGTGCTTTAAGGAAAAAAAAAAGATCTCCAAAATATGTGAACTCATCTTCAAACTCAAAAGAATAGAATTCTAAATATGATTCTGAAATACAAATTCTTTTATCAATTTAAATATCTGTTTAAAATGAGACTACCATCAACCATTACTGCTTAGTATCTACTCAGTTTCTGACTTCAGTTGACTTCTGAGAATGCATTCAACAAGCAAACGTATTTTCATTTAATGAATATAAACCTTGGACAGTTTGTATCTTTTTATAGGTACTGGAACTTGAAAATAAACTCTTAGCTAACCCACAGCCTTTTATAACCTTGTTCCCAAATATCACGTATAAGATGTGAGGAAGAAACAAAGATCCAGTAGGTAGGAATTCTTAGATAAACTTAATCTTACCTGTCCACACTTATTGCTTCTGTTCATGTGGGACTGGAGGATAAGTATATGCACACGTTATTTAAAAACTAGAATTGTACCTGTATCTACATACATGTCTTTCTCTGCCTTTCTCATGTTAGCTTGTAACTTGTATGAATCATCTTCCAAAATTACTCAATCATGATCTCATAATATCTCTTCGTAAAACAGTTTTCTGAATGCCATACACCTAGTAATTCTCGTTGTTTGTTTCTGAACACTCTCTACTTCTTCAATCTTTTTTGGATCGAATCTGCAGGGAGTGTTTCATTGATTTTCAATATGATACTTATGTACTTTATATCCTGTTCATTATCCATCTTAGCAAGTTTGCGTCCTTTAATTGCTGCTGTGAAGTGAAGAGTTCTCTTCAGCTTGAGCCATCTGCAATGATAATTACTATCTAATCTTTCAGTGAATCTTTAAATGTAGCTACCTTAAAGTAATTTACATGAAAAATTTCTTAAGTAGCAGCTCGGTCAATTTGCAGGGTTCGAACTAGAAGGAAAAAGGAATTAAATGTTTTGCCATCATCTCAGTAGCACTTCTTTAGAGCGTGTTCAAATCTTTTATTTTTAATTAATGTTTGCTTTTGTTTATTGCTGTCTCCATCAAAAATCACATCAAATCTTAGAAATATTAGTTAAGATATGGCTTCTTTTATATCATATGGCATACTCATGCTCTTGCCCTCAAAGAGGCAGAAATCCAAAAATATCACTTTTAGAAAGCCTAAAACTGCCTGATCTGATTGTCTACTTACAAGGCAAGGACAGGATTGATTATAGAATCCAACTTTGATACTCTCATTACACAGCTTAAAAAAAACTCTTGACAATGACCTTTCAAAGGTGACATTCTTGACTCCATCAAAAGTATCGGCAAATATTTCACATACTAGTTGAGGAACAGCATGACCCTACCATTCCTTAGCAGTAAAATTTTACAAGAGGTTAGTATAGTGTAACATTCATCTGAGCACTTCCACTCTTTCCCCATTTGCACAAAAGTGGTTTTGTGAATGTGATAGAGACCTCTGTCTTCTTTGCTAGCATTTTTACCCAGAGCAGCCTGTACTGAAGACTAATCACCTCTAGAATTATACCAGGAAGCAGGGACATGTGCAAACTGGCGTTGGAAAGATTTTAAGCACCTCTGTGAATATATTGGCTCTAATTATGGTGAAATTGTGGAATCTTCATTTAGAATGTAGCAGCCTTGCTGCCTAAACAACCGACTCTGCTCTGATGCAAAACAGTCATTAACAGCAGAAGAAGCCACCCCTTCTGCAAGGTAGAATTCAGCTGTAAATCCTACAGCCTTTTCTGTGCTGGAAAAAATGTATCTTTCTTCTATCAAGCCCTTTCAAACATCAGCATTGTGGCTTAAATACCCCAAAAACATACTTACAATGGTTTAAGCTAGCCACATAAGTTCTCACACAGCATCAAATCCCCTTGAGGCCCTCAAGGTACTCACTGGATGTCTGTTTCCACATTACCCAGCAAGTGCACCCAGGTCCTTGATCAAAAGCAGATGGCCTTTGGCTGAGACAGAAATATCTCATACTGTTTTGCCCAGCATGTAATTCATGTGCTCTACAGTGACTTTATCCTCTTTTTGTAAGAGGTTTGATCAGGCAGGGAAAGATCAATTGGCAGATTCCCAAGTGTTGACTAACCAAGTGGCTTGTGTTAAACATGTTCCCTGATGTTTGAATGTCCCAGTACCGATTGCTTTCAGTGTCAGCTTTAACAGCCCATTGCATCATTCAATTTCTCTGGAGTCTGGTGCATAACGGTTTAGTGGGAATCGTGGTGATGGGTTGACAATTGGACAAGATGATCTTGATGCTCTTTTCTGACCTTAATGATTCTATGATTCTATGATAGGGGATGTGATATACCTACTCAATGCCATGCTCTTTGGCCTGAGCGTTTATGAGGTTGTTTCAGATACAAGTTCTATTATCTGAGTCAATTCTTTCCAGGGTGCCATGTTGCCACAAGTCTTACTTTTCAAGGCCCAGGACAGTATTTTATGTGGTGGCATAGCACACAGGATATAGAATTGTAGAATCATAGAATCATAGAATTGTTCAGGTTGGAAAAGAGCTTCATGATCATCAAGTCCAACCACAACCAAACCATACTACCCTACCTCTAACAACCCACTGCTAAATCATGTCCCTGAGCACCACATCCAAATGGTTTTTAAACACATTCAGGGATGGTGACTCAACCACCTCCCTGATGAACCTATTCCAGTGCTTAACAACCCTTTCTGTAAAGAAGTTTTTCCTTATATCCAACCTAAACCTCCTCTGGTGCAACTTGAGGCCATATATGTTGCCAGTCATCTGGTGGTTGCTTCCACCAATGTGTTTGACATGATGGACTTGTGGAAGCATGATATAATCCACCTGCCAGGCCTCTCTGTATTTATATTTCAGCCATCATCTTCCATAAAAGAGAGACTTTATCCCTTCACTTGCTTAACTACAGCACATGTTCACATTCATAGATTACCTGCAATAGCATCCATGCTCAAGTGCAAAGCTGTCATTTGAAAACTGATTCATGGAGATAATTTTCTAGTAAGTGTGAACTGTAGAATGTATTGACACAGGAAATTATGCAACCCAGGAAACCAGCAAAAGTCAAAAATAGATAAACTTATTTAATGGTTATCAATTAGAGAATCATCATCATAGTTTCCAGAAATAGCAGGATTCTGGATCAATTGAACCTAGCATTTTCTTTTGTCAGTCTGAGACTGCCCGTAGGGGTGGTACTCCATTTGGATCTAGAAGATTCTTTGATGTCTTTGATGAGGGTCTTTGATAGTTGCGCACCCTCTCCTCCATTTTTCTGATGTTCATCAGCTGTGAGGAGCCATGACAGGAAGTGAAGATAAACAGCCTATCACTCTCCCTTTGCAGAATGACATTCCATAGATCTTACATCTTCCAACTTGAGTCACTAAAGCTCCATTCTTTCATTCTCAGACAGTTGTGAAGGTTAGTTACGTGAGTCAACAAGTTGCTTGTGCAACTTAAGTTAAGTAGTTAAGGAAGGTTCTGTTCTGAGTTTGTGTCAACAAATCGCAACAAGTTCTTTGTAAGTCTCAGATGAGCATTGACTTATCTATATGTCCACGACCCATCTCTGAAGCCAGCAGTGTGCTCTTGCAGCTTGGAAGGCTAACAGTATCGTGGTCTGCACAAAAAGAGGGGTGGCCAGCAGAGCGAGGGAAATGATTGTCCCCCTCTACATAGTCCTCCTTAGGCCCCAGCTGGAGTACTGCATCCAAGTCTAGGGCTCCCAGCACATGAAGGATGTGGAGCTATTGGAGCAGGTCCAGAGGAGGGTCATGAGCATGATCAGAGGGCTGGAACACCTATCCTATGAAGAAAGGTTGAGGGATGACTTCGAGTAGATCTGCAGAAAACTTTATCAAGGACACATTTCCAAGCACTGAATTTGTGCAAATGGGTGTTTTTCCTGGAAATGCAAATTGATCAAATCATTTCTGATTATCTTCTCACTCTCTCTCTGGGATTGTGCTTGTATTAGCTTCAAAACACATTTTCCAAAGCATTTCTTCAAAGAAAGAGCTAAGGAAATCTTAAGTTTTGACAGAGCTATATTCCTATAAACTTATGCTTGAGGATGGCTTAATTACTTTCAATGAAATGATTTTAAAAAGTCAACTTACTACAATCATGACAAATTTTCATTTCAGATAGTTATTATGCACATTACAAGCATAGTTCAAGCATTCTAATAGAACTGAGGAAGAGGTTGCATGATGAAAAGTGTTTGCCATTTTATTGCTTTTTTTCTTTTTTCAGTGGTGTATCTAACTGCCTAATTTATTCTGTGGGTAGAATATTGTTCCTGATAGTGAAAAACTTCATCAGATATAACATGATTTTTGAAAGCTTAGCTTGAACAGCATATTGTCTACGAAATGCTGTTGGAAAGTTAACTTGCTAAATAAGCAGATTTTCAATGACTTTTTTATATCATAAGCAAGACAAAAACAAGGAAACTAAAAAAGGATTTATACTGCACATGGGGGACTTGACCAAAGAATGAGCAGGAAGAGCTGAAGTATTTGTACTAATCAGGGAGGAATTTGACAACTAACTCATACAGAACATTTGCAGATTTTGGTCTGCAGTACACTTGGCTGAATCTTACCAGATTTTCTGCTTGAAATGTTTTACTAACAGTCCACTGAGGTGTGAAAGTAAAGTAAGTTCTTAGTGTGGGAGGAAAGATGCATTTCTTAGGAGTATAGCTTAACTAAAAATAGATGACTCTTTCTCCCACATGGAGTATGCTACCCTGTACAACAGGGTCAAATTTATTTATAAGTCCTATCAATGTTCCTTCTTATCAGTTATGGCAAGTCTTTGTTACAAACACAGATTTATAAAAGAAACCATGAAAGCTATGATCTCTTACTGTCAAATGCACTTTAAAGGAACAATTTTGTGTAGGACTTAATTTTCACTCTAAACTAACTGCATAAAAGCCCAATTGATATACCATTCCAATTTGCTTTCTCTAACTTGGAACTTACTTCAAGGAGTGTTCATCTTCTGAGGAATAGCTTCATAATTATGATTTTAAAAAATCTTTATGTTTCTATGGAGTTGCTCTTCAGGCTCTGGGCAATTTTAGACAGACAGTGCTGTAGCTGAAGAATACCTGTATCAACTAATCTTGCTTTGTTTATGTCAATGAAACATTTCATGACTTCCTAGCAAATCCATGATGTTGTAATACACATCATTTCAATACTTTATTTTTACGTAAAATTAAAAAAATGGCAGAAGCAGAAGCTTTACGCTTTCTTTTCCATACTACAATTAAAATTGAGAATTAGAAATATTTGGATCTGTTTTAGCAATAGAACTAAATGAGATTGTGTGTTGTTTTGAAGAACTAGACAGTGTGCACACCAAATCCTTTTCACGTTATTTTGCTAGCAGCGGGTCACCTGATTCAATGAAGTGATTTTCAAACCAAAGCACATTTTGCCAAGTAAAGATAATGTTTATTTGTCTTTAGACAAGTGACACTGTGGAAATGAACACAACTCTGTGTTGTCTCAATTCGAGATCAGAGAATGTGGAGGAAGCCCACAAGGACACCAAAGCTGAGCTGTCTGTGTGTGTTTATCTGTGTATGTTTTATCAGAGTGTGTCTGAAGCCGGTAGCAAGAGATACCCTAAGGAGCAGATGCTTTCTGTTACTGTCCTTCTTTCAGTTGCTCGTAACCTTATCACAGTGTACCTGCTTAAATTTAGTTTTTCATGTTTGGTCTTCATCTATTGTTCTCAGCTTAAACAAATTTTGAACAAAAATTATTCTGCTCCTCCAGAAGCTAGGTTACTTAGGGCTGAGGCTTTGACAATTTAAGGAATCTCAGTTCTTTTCTGAAACAAAAAAGCTGTATTTTGCCATGATGCTGGGTGCACTGCAGATCCTTTCTGTCTTTCAGAGTGTGTGCAGAACAAAGCCATTTTAATATTGGGGTTACATTCATCTTAATTTTCCAGCACCAATTTATAGAGGAGTTGGCAGGTAGAAAGTCTGAAAAGTAGGAAATCCTGGAATCAGTCAGGGTCCTGCAGACATTACAAAAGCCCATCCAGGATTGATGAAAACAGAAATGAGAATGTTCTTGTTGGTGAATATGTAGGAGAATCTGAACAGTGCTATAGAGTTACTGAAAATACCTGAAATAACACCAGGATGCACACACAGGCTCTAAAGCAGTCATGTCCAACCCACGGCGTTGCTTGCCCCTACTGCTTGCAGGTTGAAATACTCCTCTATCCTGTGCTTGGAACCTATGCATTATTTGAAACCAGTGGTTTTGAAATCTATAGATGGCAGGAGGTAAGTTGAAAGTATTAGGCACAAACAGATGGTCATTAAGAATTTGTATTCATAAATACGATATCACCAATGGTACTGTCCTTCTCTGTGAATCAGAAATAAAGCGCAAGAACCCCCTTCCAAACTGTGCAGGCTGCTTTTTCAGATAAACTACCTCAAACACACTTCATTCATGTGCCCACAAAACTTCTTGTGAGCTGCCAGTTTGAATATCAGAGGGAAGTGAGTAGAGGCTGGGTAGAAACAGCAAGGACTGGATGAGGACAGAGGGATTTGTTTTCTATTGCCAAGAAGCAGTTTTTATTCTGGATATTCTTTGTTTTGTCTACAGTCTCATTCCAGTTCTTTCCTTCAAGGTCTCTTGTCACCAGTGTAAGTCATTTACCCTTTGCTGCTGTCTGTCTTGTCTCTGCTGAAATCACAATATCCAGTATCAAGACATTTGCATTAGACTTGCAGGACACCATATTTTTCACTTTGTTCAATCACAAACACTTTTGCCCAATACATTCCTTGTAAATTCAGCTCTTGCGAATGAAGACAGTTCAGGTTTATGAAACCTGAAGTGCCTGAAACAAGTGATGTCCCAACACAGTTGAGGCTTGCCAGCAGCACATAATGCAAATAATAACATAAATAACAATAATAAAATAGTACCATGACCATTTTCCAAAAAATATTTGTTTTGAAGAATGTGGAGTACAAAGTGATAGAGAAATTCCATAGAAAAACCTTGCCTAGAAAGAACGTATATAGCAAACCTTGTGTGTCATCTTGTCATTACATTCTTCATTGCTCTCATTTGGTATAAGTCTACTGAAAAGAGGATTCATTGATTTATCTCCATCAAAACCAAATCTTCTTTTCACTTGGCTTCATTTCACAGTCCTAACACAAGTCTAGTTCTTTCACTTAGTACAGCGCTCTTTTTTTCCCTTCTTTTTTACCTGTTCTGTGTCACTTTCAGAAGATGCATTTCATCTACTATTTTAGTGGGTATAAAAAGAAAATAGACATTGATTTTTTGCGTACATATAATGTTTTTCCCTAGCTGACATTTTGTGAAATTTCTATGCATAATATCCAGGCCCAGTGAAAGTCTCATACAATTCTTGTAAAACTTGCAACAATACTTTGTGATTGCCTTACTTGTTCTAAAAAGAAAGGATTCATAAATTTAATTATTTTATTTTTCTTGTTTTGATCTTAATTGCTTATGTTGACCTTTGTTGAAAAATCACTGGTAAATTGTATGATTTCATTTAACAGAGAGTGTGGCTTAGCTTCTCGTCTGGATGGTACTCTGAGGCCTGGGGAAATGTGCTAATTTAGAAGAAAACTTCTTCAGAACACAGATAGTAACCTAAATCTGTCTCAATATTGCAAGATAACAACCCACTAAGGAGAGCTAAATAAATAAATCATATTCAGAGTTGCAAACTATCATTTCAGGCATCAACAAATTCATTTATACAACCAATTCAGCTAATGGATTTGCATAGAGCAAGTGGTTAAATGTCTTCTACTCAGATTTAGGTTGATGGTGATTGAACGGACTCATAACTGTGGCATAACATGCTGGCCTGTAGTGGCCTACTTCAGAATAAATAGGTGCTACAATGATATGCATTTGTTTCTATTTATGCAAAAGTACTGTAGGATATAAATGCAGAAGATATGCTGTGCAAACCATGGTAATCATCTGAACTGACATACTCACAATGAGTATAGTTCTACTACTTTCATTTTTAGATAAGTGAGAATGTCGTTTAGATAAAAAGCTCACTCATCAGCAGCACTTTCCTTGTTCTAATCTTATTTTCTATAACTCAATAACTACTAAAAGAGAGTGAGAAAAGGAGAAATTATTGCCATTTTAAGTTGTGGCAGTGTGACGGACAGCAGCTATTAGGTCCTACAACTATTCTCAGGCATGCTGCTGTCACTGAGAGCAGAACCTGACCTTTTCAAAATGTATGTGTGTGGGATTCTTTGCCTGACCTTAATTTAAAACTGGGATGGGGGGCAACATACTGAACACTTGCCAAGAGGCTGGTATTGTTTTGGATATGCAGAGAATGTATTCAATTTTGAGAATAATAAAATTAGGATAACATAGGGATTACCGAATAGACTGACTAGACTGCATGTGGTAATTCTATTCAGATGAGTTTACATGAATGTATACTAGCATTAAGGTAGGCAAATGTTTCTATAAAGCACAGTCATGTGTTATGAACTAGCACATGCATGAAAGATGAAGACAAAGCTTAGGTTTGTCACAAGATGAACCCAAGGCATCTGCAGATTGTGGTTGGATTAGTGCAAAATAGAAGCATATTCAACAGAACAAACATGGCTGATTATCTATCTGACAAACTTGTGTACTGGAGGACTGCTAAATAATAAACTAATAAATAGTTAATATCCTTTGTTGGTTATGGTGGTTGGTTTATGTTTGTTTGTTTGTTTGGGTTTTGTTTTGTTTTGTTTTTGTCACTTTAATTGCCTTAGAACTTTCCTCTACTTCTTTGGAATATGACAGCTTTCCTTAAGTTTATAGTTCTGGTGAGGTTCAGGTGCTAAGACAGAGAAAAATAATTTGAGAAAATCTCATTCAAGCATCATGCTTCCAAGCAGAAGAATCCAGGATCACTCTCTTAGTTTCCTCATTTGCGTTTTTTTTCTTCTATCTGTATCGTATTAATCAAAGCATGGTTTAAAAAGTGTTTGTTCTTCTTCTTAGTTAGTACACACTGTACTAGAGCATCAGCGCTTCAGCATAAATCTTCCCTTTTGTCAGCCTCTGAAAAGATGGTCCAAGTTTTTATACATAAATCAATACAACAAGTTGACCATCAATTCCAAAGATAGATCAGATAATATTTTAAATACAAGAGCTCCTTTCACTGGAGAGCAGCTCAGAGAACGTCTTTGCATGCTTTTGGCTGCACTGTCCTTGAAGGAGTGAAATTATAAGAAAGTATTCTAGAAATCAGTATCATAATTGAGGTTTGTTGAAAGACTGGGGGAGCTTTTGAGGGAGATTTGTACTTTGGATACATCTAAAACTGAAAAATCCAGTAGTTTAGTGCAAATCAAAAAGTGCTCAGCTGAAAGCCTTCATTGGTAGAAATATTCACAAATATTCATATTTTCATTCAGCTTGTTTCTCTAAGAAATCATTAAAACTTGATTTTGTCAGCTTGTGCTGTGATTAGGCTTCATAAGGAATGATCCAAACCCACTTAATGACTCTACCAGAGTTGTTGTAGATTACTGATCATGAAAGTGATGGCAGACTCTATGCCAGATGAGGTTTCAACATGCCGAACACAGTCTCTGTAAAAGTGCTTATTGCCCTTAGGAAAAAGGTAGCTGTGCTATACCTTGCCTATATAGAAGGCAGTAATAAAGGTGGGACGCTTTCAATCATCATAGATTTTTTCACAAGCCTGCTTTGCATGATAAGAAATTCTCTGGAAGAACATGTCTGACCACCAAACTTTAAGTAAGTAAAACTCTGAGTACATGGAGTAAGACACAGGTCCCATCTTTTTCTACCTCCATTACTTTGCAGTCGTTATAGTCACAATCCCTCTTTGTGTTCTGCTTCCTCCTCTTCTGTGGGGAAGACATCACAGTGGGACTGTTTTAATGGAGTTGAAAGAGTTTAAAAATACATTAATAACTCAGATATTAAAAGTGTGAGATCCAGAAATTTCCTGTTAAACTGTGGGTTGCACAAAAAGATTAGTTTGAGTCTCTTGAGAAATGCATTATTCAAGTTGCATATCGCTTCCAGAAATGCTGCAAGGCTTAATTAATTAGTGATTATAAGCTGCTTCAGGTCTCTTTAGATGAAGGGTACTGTATGATTTCTTGAATTTACTATTGTGTTGACTGATGATAACTATGTTTTTCCTCTTTCTTATGAGAGTGAAAACACACAATAACAATTACAAACGTGATTTTCTGATTGTGAATGTGGGGGATTTCTTTGCTCCTTTTTCATTTCTTCCTATCTAACTTTGAATTAAAAAATCCATTTTTCTTCACTAAGGGCATATAAAAGATTTGGTTGCTGCTAGCATATGCACAACAGCTTTCTTTTCATCTGGGCTCTATACCTACAGTGGAAGTGAATACCCCAAAGTAGGCTGTCAAGAGTATTGGTGCTATCAGACTCAATAACAGAGCAAATCCAGCATTTGAAAATGCAGAGAGATGTATCTCCACCACAGGTCTGTAAATTATGACAGGATTGCAGTGTTTCAACTGAGCTGAGTTCAAGAGTACGTCCACATAGGATGCAAATGAGATGGAAGCTGATCTTTGTAATTTGGAAATTATTGTTCACTTACATCTAAGGAAAGTTAAATTTGTTCAAGGTGAAAAGAACAAAAGACACAAAATGTTTCCTGATTGACATGTTAAAGTAAACAACTAAATAAACAAAACAATTTTAAGGAGAAGGAGTTTCACAATTAAATCAGCAACTTAAAATGAATCTAATAACATTTCCTAGTTATTGTCCATCCAAAATTCAACGATGTATTCCTTGACTGTAAATCAATCTCCTCTAACAACAACAAAAAACAAACACAAAAACAATGCCTTTGATTCACAATATAGCTATTCCTTACCTGAAAACACTTAACCTTGTTAGGTGATTTGTGCAGAATGATATATGACATTGTCACTTTCTGAAGTATAAATACAGCTCATGGTATGAAGTTTACCTGTTTCTTCATACTGGCCAAAGTGACTTGAGAAAATACAATGAGAAGAAACTCTGAAGTGACCACAGTTTTTAAAGTATCTTCTAGAGAATAGAATTCAGAGCTATCTTCTCTGCCTAAGAATGAACCTTTCCAGTTAATATCTTTATAAAGTGCTTAATTTTATTTGTGTGTAATAAAAATTCACCTTGAATAAATAAATATGCTTGGTTTTTTTGTTGTTTGTTTGTTGTTTTTTTTTCCCTAAGGCTTAGTGCATGCACTACCTACCTAATCAGTTTATTGCAGGACAATAATAATTGTGTCAGTTCAAAGTTGCCCCATCCCTGGAGGTGTTCAGGGCCGAGTTGGATGGGGCCCTAGGCTGCCTGATCTAGTGGTTGGCAACCATGCCCACAGCAGGGGGATTGGAAGCCATTCTATGATTCTACAAAATTGGATGAACAAATTCATAAGAAAAATCCACCAAGCACTATTAAACATAAAGATACCACTTTGGGCTCAAATATGAGCTGCAGACTGTTGAAGTATCAGCACAACATCTACAAAATTATACTCTTCCCTAATTATCAAATCTCAGGTGCTGTCAGTGGCAGGCTGCTGGCCTAGAAAGATCTTTGATTTCAGAAGATATAGCTCTTTTTCTGGTCTTATGGTTATTCCTGTCAGAGTCTGTATAGACACCTTCTATGCTACAGGGGAGAGCAGCTGAGTCTAGTACTCAGCATTATTTTGAAGGCTTTCCAGCGCAACATTCAGGTTTTCTATGCAGCCCGTCCCTAGCTTAACCAAAACACAATTTTTCCTAAGATTGCATCTCACCCCTCACTGATTTGTTTACTTAAGGGGAATATAAATGTTGGTTTAATTTGCTGGGCTCCAGTTTGCCTAACAGTGTGCAAGCAGGCTTTGTGAAGTACTGTGCCGTAGCCAGAAGTAGATGTAGAATAACAGTGTTTCATTGTCAGCTCCCAAAGAAGATACACTCAAAGTGTAGAAGAAGCAAATTTGAAATCAATGTGCCATTTAATTGCTTTTAGTTCCTCAAATGACTGACCAATGAAAAAGACATTTTGTTTTAAATGCGGCTTTTGGTGAAAACTATCCTTAAAAAGGAAAAAAAATCATAGGCTTTTAATTTTCCCTCTGGCTTTTTATTTCTCTGGGTCTGTGAAATCTTGTAATATCCAACTTGTCAAAGAGACCATATGAAATGTTGCATTTAAGTATTTGTAAATCAAAGCTGTCCGATAATTTACAGAACATTCATTTTAATAAATCGTATTTATATACCAACTTTCAACCTAAGAGATCTCAGAGTGTTTTACAAACTGGATTCACTTCCATCAGCACTGAGATTCAGCCATCTCTGGTAGGTCAGAAAGTTGGCAAAATCAAAACTTCAGCTATTGCTGGGATAGACAAATATTATGGCTAGGGATGTTGAAGCAAATTCCCACGTGGGAGCAGCAGTCACATTTTCTTTTACCAGGAATGTTAGTTTCTTTTTACCTCACTTCATGAGTCTCCTCCTTATATCAAAAGATTATATCACACAATCTGTTTTAATTGTCTGCAGCAGGTAAAGTGATGAGCAGAATTTCCTTTCAAGCAATTTGCCAAAGCAGGTGGTGATCTACTGGAAAAAGTGTCATGAATAGACTTTGCTCTATCAAAGCTGTCTCTTTCAGTGCCTTACTCTTTGACAATTGCAACATGAACAAAAGAAACAAATCTCCTCAGCTTTGATTCTCTGGACTCACAAGATCAAGTCCTGCTTGGAAGAGCCATGCCAACAGCAGCATGCCCCTCCTGCAGTTGGAGGATAGTTACTTCCTGTTGCTTCCTCCCTTTGGATCCTTCTGAGCTTCCCTGTTTGGGGTTCTGCCCTGTGAACATGCAGAAACTGAAACCTATGCCTCATCCCTGTTGTTTCTCTTCTCTCTGGGGTAAAGAGAGTTAAATGGAACAACATAAAGTGTCTGAGCAACATAGACCGAAAACAGCCCTTTTTATGTCATCAATTAAATGATATAATTATAAATACAGACAAAGCGATTGCAACGCTTATTCTGAAGAACAAGGATAGCCATGTCAAGCAAATTAATTCATCTTATTCTCTGATGTGAAAAATGGAGTAATTTTAAAGAATGAAGTATGATTAAAATGAAATGAAGTTTTAGTTTACTAGATCTGAACAGGCACACAAGTGCTTCCACTTATTTAGATACCCTCAGTCAGCAACACAGATTTATATAAGACATACAGCAACAGAAGGATTGTAGATTTGAAATTATAGCTTTTCAACATTTTTTTTAATCTTCCAAAAGACATTGCAAACAGTGGGCAATGAATTTGCCTTAGTAAATCTGGCGTGTTTCAAGAATAATAGAACAAATAATTGTTCATCTATAAAAGTTGGTATTGAAGATGAGTATCTCATTGTCTGAGATTTATGATTTGATATTTATTCTGTTCCTGTTTAAGACATTTCAGTCTTTCTAACAGGAGCAAAAAGAAACAATCATGCATAGCAATTAGTGAAAATCCAATGTATGAATTCCTTGCAGAGGTAACTTGAACAAAATACGTAACAAATGCAGTAACAGAAATCAGTGCAGTTTCTCTTTGTTTTTAGAAACACATCAAATGGAAAAGATGCCAAAATAATTCACATACAATGGACTGCTGGAAAGATGGCTGGCCCAAGACAGCCAGGTCTGGTCAGGAAGCATTTCAAATGCTGCCTATAACCAGAAATAAGAAAGTTTCATGTAAAAGACAGTATAACATCGTTGCTTGAATGGAGATAATTTTATTCTTTTGATCTAGCTTTCATGCATACATGTCTGGACACTAATAAAGTACAATTTACCTATGAGTTCTGACATTGATCAGGTATTGTTTCAACTTAAGAAGGAGTTCATAGTGTGCAGAACAGTTGAAAAGTTGCGTATTGAAGATATTAGGAGATTAACCAGATGAGGTTTAACAAGAGCAAGTGTAGAGTCTTGCACCTGGGGAGGAACAACCGCACGCACCAGTACAGGCTGGGAGATGATTTGCTGGAGAGGAGCTCTGAGGAGAGGGACCTGGGGGTCCTGGTGGATGACAGGTTGGCCATGAGCCAGCACTGTGCCCTGGTGGCCAAGAAGGCCAATGGTATCTTGGGGTGCATCAAAAAGAGCGTGGCCAGCAGGTCAAGAGGTGATCCTTCCCCTCTACTCTGCCCTGGTGAGGCCTCACCTGGAGTATTGTGTCCAGTTCTGGGCTCCCCGGT
>JANHGO010000063.1:101496504-101513799 GCA_024606505.1 Aquila spilogaster
CTTCCAGCAACTTCTTACAGAAGCCACCCCTGTAACCCCCCCCGCTACCAAAACCTTGCCAGCAAAACCAATACAGTTATCAACAACAATTAAATGGTTATAAACAACAAATTAGGCAAATCATCACCATGGTTGCTAGAAATAGGAGAACGCTGGATTCATTGAACTTGGAAGTCTCTTTTGCCTTATTTTCCTAACTTGTTCTTATCAACAGGGTGGACTATGAGCCCCTCATACAGCACAGATCACCTTCAAATATATAGTAGATGTAGTATTACCTTTAACCAGTTGTCACGACCCGGGCTGGACAGACCAGGGAGGGGTCGTGGTGAATTCGGAATTCCCTCGGACTAAATTAAGGTGAAACGACACCAAATGATCAGTTAAACATTTTATTCATGGCAGAAGCAAACTGAACTTGGAAGGCATTAACAATAGGTGGCGTGGTTTCTCTCAACAGGAATTGGCATGGAACTACCGCAGTAAACCCTGTAACCCATGGTAACGACATACATCAATTCAGGGAATAAGGAGATCCCTCCAGCTGAGTCACGAGGTTCAGAGTGGACTCCCTTGCTTTCTAGACTCCTTCTCAGAGAGGAGCCTAAGGGTGGCTGGATCCGCTCCTAGTCCCAGACTTAGTCAACGGTTTTATGTCTTAAAGGGATGAGGTGTAGGGATTATGAAAAAGGAAGGAGAAAGAGGGAGCAAGACAGAGAGGAAGAGGAAGAGAAAAGAGAATGATTTCACCGGTCCTGGGTCCAGTGTTGGTCCAGTCAGCCTAAGGGTCCAGTTCTGGTGGGCACATGCACGTGGGGCTTCAGTTTGTGTCCCTTTATCATCCTTGCCCCTCCTTTGGGCAGGCACTCAAACTCATGAGGCTAATTAGGTGTCAGGCGAACCTTCGGGAAATGGGTCAGTGGGCTTGGGGGTCGTTTGGGGAGTAACTTCCCCTTCCCTACAGCCATGACCATTGTTTGATCTTTGGCCATACATGGTGAGCTGCCCTGCTCAGCATATCAGAACAGCATATCAGAACAGGGAACGGCGCATCCTCTGGCACACCCTCCCTGTCCTGTTGTTGATCTGTGCTGATCGGCTTCTTTCTTTGTTTGTTGTTACGCAGAACTTGTCCCACCACAATGTTTGAGACATTAACTCTTTCAGCCTCTCACACCAGTACTAACCAGTTGAGGGGGACATGCCCAACTTTCCTAATTGTGTACAAACTACTGGCTAAAGAGCAGAGAAACACTGGGCAGTGGGAATATTTCCTTTGTGGAAGGAATGAATTAGGTTACTCCAGAGAACAGAGTCAAGTTCCAAACTGTGCCCCATTCATTCCAAAAGACACTGAGGGTATGTAAGACCTAGATTTTCTATGCTGGAAATTATAAATTTGCACAAACTACTGATTGTCTTACTTCCCTATTAATTTTCAACCTTTCTAACATATAAATTACATTCTTGTTTTATAAGGTAGTGATGTGAAGCCTTGCTCGCTAGAAAAAAGACAATTAAGTGCACAAAGAATAGTTACTGTACAAGTTGAGACTAACAGGTCTCCTCAAGGCTTGCAACCAAGTACAACTGCAAAACAAAGTGGTTTTTGCTGTTATATGCCCTGAACCAGGGTTTTCATAAAGAAAAATTACTGAGAATGGGAACTCCCCCACTATGTTTACACTAGTAAATAAAATGTCCAAAAGCATTCTTTACTCTTGAGGTTAGTTGGCATGGCACTGCTGATAACACATACCTGGGCTGTTAAACTCATTACTTCCTGGAGTAACAGGCCTGTCATAACTCTTTTAGTTATCATTGGCCTTGGCACCTACCTCCTATACATCTTAAGGGTATATATTCCTTTCTTGTTTGTCCCATTCATGACACATCAACCTGCCTGTAAGGTTTAGGAGGCTGCCCTTTGAGAACTCTTCTCACTGTCATTGCCAACACACCTCAGGGCACCTCTGAATTCCTGTTATTCCCAGATGTCCACTGGGACTGTTGAGGGGGTTGTTCTTCTACAGATAATCATGAACACCGTGATTCACTAGAAAGCGAGGGTGCAGAGGGGAGTCCGGGTGGTGGTTAATGGAAGAGTCCACACCCAGATTTACCTCTCCTGCTCTTCATTTCTGGACTCTGAACCTTCCCTATCTGAGGGTCTGAGGACCTGGCCCCTAAATGACAGATGAGGCACAGGCCTGCTGCCTAATGTGCAAATATGGACTCCACAAAGCCCTGATAGAGAGTGGTAACTGGGGCAGGTGCAGAAAAAAAGGGAACCGGGGGTAGGGGAAGGCATGCATCAGGTAAGGGAGCAGGCAAGGAAAGTTGCATTTTTGTGGTAGACCGCAAAAATTTTGGGCTGCAGACTGTTGAAAACACATGAATGAAAGATGTGGGTAGGTTGCTATAGCAATTTCTTTGCATAAACTATGTCCTTGTTGTGGTTTAACCCCAGCTGGCAACTAAGCACCACGCAGCTGCTCACACAACTCCCTCACAGTGGGATGGGGGAGAGAATCAGAAGGGTAAAAGTGAGAAAACTCCTGGGCTGAGATAAAGACAGTTTAATAGGTGAAGCAAAAGCCACACACACAAGCAAAGCAAACCAAGGAATTCATTCCTCACTTCCCATGGGCAGGCAGGTGTTCAGCCATCTCCAGGAAAGCAGGGCTCCATAACGCGTAACGGTGACTTGGGAAGACAAATGCCATCACTCCGAACGTCCCCCCCCTTCCTTCTTCTTCCCCCAGCTTTTATTTGCTGAGCATGACGTCCTATGGTCTGGGATATCCCTTGGGTCAGTTGGGGTCAGCTGTCCCGGCTGTGTCCCCTCCCGACTCCTTGTGCCCCCCCAGCCTGCTCGCTGGTGGGGTGGGGTGAGAAGCAGAAAAGCCCTTGGCTCTGGGTAAGCACTGCTCAGCAGTAACCAAAACATCTCTGTATTATCAACCCTGTTTCCAGCACAAATCCAAAACATAGCCCCATACCAGCTACTATGAAGAGAATTAACTCTACCCCAGTCAAAATCAGCACAGACAGACAGCAGCGATTAGGGCCTAAATCTATAT
This sequence comes from Aquila spilogaster, assembly GCA_024606505.1. Classification (NCBI taxonomy): domain Eukaryota; kingdom Metazoa; phylum Chordata; class Aves; order Accipitriformes; family Accipitridae; genus Aquila; species Aquila spilogaster. The sequence goes on from JANHGO010000063.1 coordinate 101,499,588, forward strand.
TCAGGTATGCTGCTGTTGCTGAGAGCAGAACTTGACCTTTTCAAAGTATATGTGTGTGGGTTTCTTTGTCTGGTTTTAGTTTAAAACTGGTGGAGGGGGACAGGAGCATACTGAACACTTGCCAAGAGGCTGGTATCATTTTGGATATGCAGAGAAGGTATCTAGATTTGAGAATAATAAAATTAGGATGACGTTTGGATTATCAAATAGATTGACTAGACTGCATGCAGTAATTCTACACCAATAACTTAATATGAAAGTATGCTGGCATTAGGACAGTTTTGAGCGAATGTTTCTACAAAGCATAGTCACAGAGCCATGCATGTAGCTAGTATATGCATTAAAGAAAAAAGTAAAATCTTAGGTTTATCACAGGATGAATCCAAGAGATCTACAGATCATAGTTGGATTAATGCAAAATGGAGGTATATTGAACAGAACAAACACAACTGATTATCTATCTCACCTATTTATGTACTGCTGGACTGTTAAATAATAAACTAGTAAACAGCCAACATCCTTGTTTGTTTGGTTTTGGGTTTTTTGTTGGTTTTCATTTTTAATTACCTTGGAACTTTTGCCTACTTCCTTGGAATATGAGAGCTTTCCTTAGGTTAATCAGTTTTGGTGAGGACCAGATATTAAAACAGAGAAGGACAGTCGTCTTCTCCTAACCTGAAGAAAAATCCCATTCAAGTGTCATGTTTCTAAATTGAGAAGAATCCAGATCACTCCTTTAGTCTCCCAGTTTGCTTTATTTTTCCCTTTTGTTATCTGTACTGTATTGATCAGTGCACTGTTGAAAATGTGTATTGTCGTCTTCTTCCTGCTTAGCACACATTATACTAGAACACCAGTACTTTAACACAAATCTTCCCTTCTGTCAGCCCTGAGAGGGTGGTTCAAGTTTTTATAAATCAGTACTACAAACATCATCAGTATATTATTTAACACATTCAAATTCTGATGATAGATCAGATAATTAATATTTTAAGTAAAAGAGATGTCTACTTTTGCTGTGACAGCAGCTCAGAGAATGTCTCTGTACACTTTTGGATCTGTAGTCCTTCAAGTACTCTAAATTATAAGAAAGTATTTTAGAAAGCAGCAGCAGAATTTACGTTTATTGAAAGATTGGAGGAACCTTAGAGGCATGTTTGTGCTTCGGATATATCTGAAAGAAAAAAATCCAGTTGGTGAGTGGGCATCAGAAAGTACTTTATGGAAACCCTTCATTGGTACTTAGGCCACAAATATTCATATTCTCTCTGTCACTCTCTCTCTCAGAGACCATTGTTATTTCATATTGTCAGTTTACTTTTGGACTAGACTTCATATGTGCTGATCTAAACCCACTTAATGACTTTATGAAAGTTGTTCTAGATTATTGATTGTATAAGTGACAGCAGACTCTACACCAGACTGGGGTTTTGATACGGCAAACATGCTATCTGTAAAAGTACTTGTGGCCCTTAGGTATAAAGTAGCTGCGTTACACCTTATATCTGTGGAAGGCATTAATGAAGGTGGGACATATATAATCACCGTACAATTTTTTACAGGTCTGCTTTGCATGATAAATTCTCTGGAAGAACACACCAAACAACCAAACCTAAAATGAAATTCTGAGCATGTGGAGTAAAGTGCAGTCAGTGCACTCGCTTTCCTTCTCCATTATTTTGCAGTTGATATAACCACACACCCCTCTTTGTGCTCTGTTTCCTCTTCCTCTCTGGGGCGGGTGTCACAGTGGGACTATTTCACTGGAGTTGAAAGAGTTTAAAAATACATTAACATCTTAGGTCTTGAGATATATTGGATCCAGAATTTTCCAGTTAACCTGTGGGTCACACAAAAAGCCTACAATTTGGGTCCCCTGAGAAATGCATTATTCAAGTTGCATATCCCTTCCAGAATGCTTGCAAATAGTGATTATAAACTGCTCAGGGTCTTGAGATGAAGAGTACTGTATAATTCCTTGGATTTACTATTGTGTTTATTGACGATAACTGTGTTTTCCCTCTCTCTTATGGGAGAGGAAACACAAAATAACTATTCCAAACTTGAATTTCTGACTGTGAAGATGGGGGATTTCTTTGCTCCTTTTTCATTTCCTCCTATCTAACTTTGAATTTAAAAATCTGTTTTTCTTCACTAAGGGCATATGAAGGATTTGATTACTGATAGCTCACACACAGTAGCTTTTTTTTAATCATCTGAGCTGTCTACCTGCAGTGGAAGTGAATACCCAAAGTAAGCTGTCAAGAGTGCAGCTGGTATAACACCTGATAACAGAGCAACCTTCGCGGTTGAAAATGCAGAGAGACATGTCTCCGTCACAAGTCTGTAAATTATGACTGCACTCCAGCGTTTCAACCGAACTGAGTTCAGGGGTGCATCCACATAAGAAGCAAATGAGTTGGAAGCTGTTTTTTATAACCTGGAGATCATAGTTCACTTATATCTAAGGAAAATTAAATTTTCTTCATCACTGTGGTGGGTTAAACCTGGCTAGATGCCAGGTGCCCACCAAAGCCGCTCTATCACTCCCCTTCTCAGCTGGGCAGGGGAGAGAAAATAGAACGAAAGACTCATGGGTCAGGATAAGGACAGGGAGAGATCACTCACCAATTACCATCACAGGCAAAACTCGACCCAACTTTGGGAAATTAGTTTAATTTATTACCAATCAAATCAGAGTAGGATAATGAGAAATAAAACCAAATCTTAAAAACACCTTCCTCCCACCCCTTCCTCCTTCCTGGGCTCAACTCCACTCCTGATTTTCTCTACCTCCTCCCCCCACCAGTGGCACAGAGGGATGGGGAATGGGGGTTGGGGTCAGTTCATCACACGTTGTCTCTGCTGCTCCTTCCTCCTCAGGAGGAGGACTCTTCACTCTTCCCCTGCTCTGGCGTGGGGTCCCTCCCATGGGAGACAGTTCTCCACAAACTTCTCTGGCATGGGCCATTCCCATGGGCTGCAGTTCTTCACGAACTGCTCTGGCGTGGGTCCCTTCCCTGGGCTGCAGTCCTTCAGGCACAGACCGCTCCAGCGTGGGTCCCCTGCAGGGTCACAAGTCCTGCCAGAAAACCTGCTCCAGCGTGGGCTCCTCTCTCCACGGGGCCGCAGGTCCTGCCGCGAGCCTGCTCCAGCGTGGGCTTCCCACAGGGTCGCAGCTTCCTTCAGGCATCCCGCTGCTCCGGCGTGGGGTCCTCCTTTCTGGGCTGCCGGTGGAGATCTGCTCCCCCGTGGACCTCCCTGGGCCGCGGGGGGACAGCCTGCCTCACCATGGTCTTCCCCACGGGCTGCAGGGGAATCTCTGCTCCAGCGCCTGGAGCATCTCCTCCCCTCCTTCTGCACTGACCTGGGGGTCTGCAGGGCTGTTTCTCCCACATGTTCTCATTCCTCTCTCCAGCTGAAGTTGCTGTTGCACCGGTTGGTTTTTTTTCCCCTTCTTAAATATGTTATTCCAGAGGTGCTACCACTGTCACCAATGGGCTTGGCCTTGGCCAGCAGCGGGTCCATCTTGGAGCTGGGTGGCATTGGCTTTATTGGACATCTCAGAGGAGCCACCCCTGTTGCCCCCCCGCTACCAAAAAGCTTGCCATGCAAACCCAGTGCAATGAAAAAAAGAACAAAAGACACAGAATGTTTTTGGATTGATTTGTTTAAAAAATACCCCTAACAACACTTTAAAGTAAAAGGAGATTCACAGTTAAAGCCATCAATCAACTTAATTGAGTGTGATACCTTTTTTATAGTTATTGTCCATCTAAAATTCAACACTGTATTCATTGACTGTAAGCCAATCCACCAAGTAAAAGAAAAAAAAAAGAATAATTTTCACAACAAAGGGATTCCCTACCTGAAAGCAAGTATCCCTGTTAGTTTGTGCTGAACAATGTATTACATTGCTGCTTTGTGATGTATACACAGTTTACCAGGTTCTTGCTACGGTCCAAACGGATTTGAGAAAACATAATGAAAGGGATCATATTTTGAAGTACGTTTTCTGTCTATAAATGAACTTTAACCTTCTTTATAAGATGTTTAATTTTATTTGCATGAAGTAAAAATTCACATTAAAAGTGCATTTTTTTCCAAAGTTTTAATGCATGAACTAGCTACCTAATCTGCTTATTTCAGGATTCTGTGGATAGTAATATTTATATGGTTTCAAAGTCAATGGTCAAAGTAATGAGAAAAACCACGAAGGACTATTAAATATAAAGATACCACCTTTGGCTCAAATATGAACTGCAAATTGTTGAAGACTGGGAGAATATCAGCATTTAGTTTACCTAATCTTATACTCTTCCCTAAGTGTCTGATCTTGGGTGCTATCAGAGACAGGCTGCTGGGCGACAGGGATCTTCTACTGGACTGGATATAGCTGTTCTTCTGGCCTTATGGTTAATCCAGGCAGGGTCCATATAGATACTTCCCTTGATACAGGAGAGAAAAGCTGAAGTCTAGTGCTTAGCATTATTTAGAACATCTGTTCCAACAAATTTGTTAACATATAAGCTACCTGAACTGCCTGTCCCTAGCTTAACCCAAACACAATTATTCCTAAAAGGGCATCTCACCCCTCACTACTTTATTTGCTTAAGGGGAATATGAGGTCAGCTTAATTTGCTGGGCTCCACCTTGCAAAACATTGTGCAAGCATGGTTTGTGAAGTACCCCGCCATAACTAGACGTGGATGTAAAATAACAATACTTCATTGTTAGTTCCCAGAGAAGATACACTTGAAGTGTAGAAGGAAATTTAAAATCAATGTGCCATTTAATTGCTTTTATTTCCTCAAATGACTGACCAATGAAAAAGCCATTTTGTTTTAAATGTGGGTTTTGGTGAACCATATCCTGAAACAGAAAGAAACAAAAATCATAGGCCTTTAATTTTCTCTCCCTCTGGCTATGTATTGCTCTGGGACTACTAAGTCTTGTAGCATCCAAACTGTCAAAGTGACTGTATGGAATGTAACATTTAAAACCCCTTAAGCAGTTGTAAATCAAAGCTGTTCCATAATTTACAGTACATTTATTTTTAAAAATCATATTTATATAGCATCTTTCAACCCAAATGATCTCATAGCATTTTACAAACTGGATTCAATTCCATCAGCATTGAGATTCAGCCATCTCTGAGAGGTTAAGAAGCTGGCAAAACAGCAACTTCAGCTATCAGAGGGACAAACTAACATATTGGTCAAGACTGTTGAGGGAAATTCCCTCATGAGAGCAACTGTCACATCATTTTCATCTGCTAATGATGTTGATATTTCAGTATCATGGCTCCATGAGTCTCTTCTTCTTTCTTTATATCATAAGATTATATCATATAATCTGTGTTATTTTTCTACAGCAGATAAAGTGATTAACAGAATATCCTTCCAAGCAAGTGAATTCGCCAAACCATGTTGTGACATAGTGGCAAAGGAGAGTCTTGGAGAGATGTTGCTCTATCAAAGCACCTTCCTTCCAACGCCTTACTCTTTGGTACTTGTGACATGCACAGAAGAAACAAATTCCCTCACCTTTGATTCTCTGAACTTGAGAGAATGGGTCCTCCTAGGAGTACATGCCAGTAGGATTATACCCCAGTCATGTGCATCTCCCGCTGCTTCCTCCCACTGGATCTTTCTGAGCTTCCCTATTAGAGGATCTGCCCTGTGCCCATGCAGAAACTGAAATCCATCTCATCCCTGTCACTTCTCTCCTCTTTAGGGTAAACAGAGTCAAATGGGACAACACACAGACCCCTTTTCATAACATCAATTAAATGATATAATTATAGATAGAGACCAAGCAATTACAATACTTACACTAAAGAACAGGGATAGACATGGCAAGCAGTTCATTCATCTTGTCCTTTGATATGAAAAAAATGGAGTAGTTTTAAAGAATGAAATGTGATTAAAATGAAATGAAACTTGAGTTTACCAGATCTGAATAGTCACATAAGTGCATCCACTTATTTAGATACCCTCAGTCAGCAATATTGATTTATATAAGCTGTACAACAGAAGACATTATATGTGAAATCAGAGCTTTTCAATGTTTTTAAAAAAATTCTTCCAAGAGATGTGGCAAACAACAGGCAGTGAATTTGCCTTGCTAAATCCAGCATGTTTCAAGAATGATAGAACAATTGTTCACCTATTAAAGTTGGTGTTGAAGAAGGGTGTTTCATCGTCTGATACTTGTCATTCAATATTTGTTGTGCTCCTGTTCAACACGTTTCAGTCTCCCTAACAGGAGCTGAAATAAACTATCAAATTTAGAGGATCACACCATGCATAGCAATTAGTGGAAATACAATGTATAAATAACTCACAGACATACCGTGCATGAAATATGTAACAAATGCAGTAACAGAAATCAGTGCATTTTCTCCTCGTTTTAACAATTCATCAAATGTTAAAGATGCCAAAATTTTTCATATACAATGGACTGCTGGAAGGGTGGTTGGCCCAAAACCTGTGGCCAGGTATCATTTCAAATGTTGTCTATAATCAAGATGATTGTAGGAAAGTCTCTGAGAAGGTGTAAGATAGTGGAACCCCATTCCTTGAATGGAGATAATTATACACTCTGTAGGGTTTTGATCTAGCTTCCATGCATAATCCGCACACCAATAAAGTAAAATTCACTTCTGTGTCCTGATACTGATAGGGGATTGTGTCAATTTAAGAAAGAGTTTATAGTATGCAGAAATGTTGAAAAGTTGCTTTATGAAGAGGTCATTAACATATCAGGAGATATTCAACACTATAGCCGTGGGATGATTTTCAAGAATTTTCCTAGACTGGAACACCAGCTAATGGAGACTTTCAAATTAAACCTTGTTTTCTTGGTGTTCAGCAATATAAGCTTGCTCGGCATTCCTCAGCTGAGATTGGAGGACTCTGGATGTGACTCTTTCCCTGGAGGTGTTTGGGAGACAGATGTTTGTATGTTCTACTGAACCCTCAGGGTCTTCTCCAGGTCAGCTCTTGTGACTTCTGCGTCTCCCAGATCATCTTGACAGCTTTGCAAATTAGCCTCCTGCATCCAGCCTTTGGGCACTGATGATGAGCACTGCCTGCAGTGACTGCAGAGGCCGTGGCAGCTTGCCTTCTCCAAAGTTATTTGTAAGTCCTCTGTCTCAGCACTAAAGCTTCTCAGGTTAAAGTAAAATTTTAACAGAGGAACAACTGTGTTGCTCCTCATCCTGCACAGTGAGTGGTGCCTTACTGACTCTTAAACTTTTAGACCACTGTCTGCAAGTGACAAAGGCTGCTTACTATTACAATGTCTGCTTAGTATTTTAAACAACGTACACACTTACAGCATCACTCTTGCCTTGTACTGTAGGGTTCATTCTGTCTTTCAGAATAAATGTAAAATAAAATAACTAAGTTTAGATACTTTCCCATTTCAGAACAGCATGAATTAATGCAGTTTCTAAGTTTGTATTTTCTGCTGATGTAATGATTCACATTTCACTTTTTCTCAGCACTTACATTCTCTCTCAGGCTATTTTTTTCTAATACTCTTAGCATATAACTATGCTTCGTCCTTGAGATGGTTCAATTTTCTAATAACACACATTTCTTAAAAAATATTTAACCAGAGATTAACTCTTTGTGGTTAAGATTTCTGTATCATCTGTAGTTGTGTACTTTCTCAGATTACTTAAGGTTTGGTTTTTTCCCATATTTTCAATCTGTAGTTCATCACTTTGTAATTCTGTATGTCTTTTTCCTGATTTTTTTTCTGTTTTTTTTCTAAATCACAGCACTCTTGAGTTGTAGTCTTGCATTCTGTCAGCTGCTTGTTTAAACAAATTCTGTACACACTGTGAAGAACATTTCTTTCAACCTAGCAACATTTTTCATACCCTTGAGGACATTTTTAAATGTGGATCTTGTGAGTGAACACATGAGCACAGGAAACCAAATTTTTCAAACTGAGCATATTGTGAATCTTTTAGGTGAAACATATAAAATCTTTTCCGGTGCTTACAACATTAGAAATGAATGCATTTATAATTTAGAGAAAAAATCTGTACAGAAAATACGCACAAAGAAGATTAAATTCACGAAGGAAGTTAATAAATAAGTGCAAGTATCACTATATAATTTTCATTTACCATGAGGGGGGATTTTCAGGCTCTTCTGTTTACAGAAACCTAAATATCTTTTTAAAAGCACTTTTCTTCATCAGACTTATCATTTTTTTATCAAAGATCTGATATTTTGGAACAGTAGTTCACAACATCTTTATTTTCCTTACAGAGTGGCCTAACTTTTATAGCTAATTGTTGTTTTTCTCAGTCTTTTGTTGGGGAATTGTGCTGGGAATATTGGCATTTCTCTTGTCCTCCCTCCTCATTTTCGGTTTCCCTGACTTCTTCCTGTATTTCTGTTGTGTTCAGTGAATCACTCGCCGTGTTGATGCTCAGCAGGAGAGAGGTTGACTTCGCGATGTGGGGCAGCAGAGTGCCGATGCTGTAACCACGAGGACGCCCTGCAGGCTACTGCTGTCACAGGGCTCTCTACTGCCCTGATCAATGGGTCCCTCTCCACGATGGGAGGATTTGCGTGGAAAGACTGCTTCATTTTACTTTGATTTTTAAGTGGAATTTAGTGTTCACAGAATATGCCAGATAGAAGAGAAAGGGGCAGAAGTTCATCCTCTGTACTGCTGTTGTAGTCCTTTGTCTCTTTGTTAAACATGCTGTCCAGCACGTCACTTTTGACAAGGATGTCTGTCTGCAAGAAACTGCTTGGAGAACATCAAGGGCATCAAAGATGTGTCAGTTGTTACCCATCTAGGGAGATTTGAGCCACAGACCTTAAAGAAGGCAGGTTCTCTACTCTGCCAGAATGCCAACAGACCTCTGTGCATCCAGATGTGTGTGGCTAATGTCACAGGTTAATATCACTGTGGCCAGATATGGATAGCAAAAACAATTGACCATAATGTCCCCAAGGAAAAAAAAAAGTGGCTTTGAAAATACAATGAAATTCCTATTTCACATGGTCAGGAGAACAGTGCACTACTCGCAGTCTGGTGCATGGTCCTTGAACCAATGTGTAGCAAGGCAGTGAAATCTGTCCTTTTGACCATTATTGCATGTGGAACAATATATTGGAGAAAAAAGCAAGGCATCAACACTGTACTTTTACTGTACCTGACATCAATAATATACTAATTTGTATCATAAAACATCTAAAAAGGCTGCTTTCTTTGCTACTTAACATTTTCATGTGTATTTCTAACTGGCATATGGTGCTAATCTGACAGTTTTTAGAAGATGAAACTTTGCTCATGTTCACAGAATGTATCTGGTATCACCTCTGACCTTGGAGAAGACAGTCACCACATGTGTCCAACAATCCTCACCTTCTCAAATACATAGACATTTCAGAGGTAGAGAGTTAATGGAGAAAAGTATGACATAACAGAAAATAAGCAAAGGTCTCTTTTTTTTGTCTCACCTGTTTCATGTTGTTGTTTGTCCAGTGATTTATAGAGCACTAATCTTGATCCATGCCAGTTCCATATGGAAAGGAATTAGTCCCTCACCCTCCAACCTCACTTCAGACTTCGATCTTGCTCCTGAGTATAGCATATTAACCAAGGCGGTTAAGTCTTGCTATGAGGAGGCTGGACACAGCACTATGTATGGTACCAGCCTTCAGTCTTGAGAATCTGAGCAGGTCTGGCAACTCAACACAGCTCTGTGTTTTCTAATTTCAACAGAACTTGACAGTCACTTTATCCCTGCAGTCCTCTGATCCTCTAGCATTTTGTGATAAGCCTTAAGTCCTGCATAGTACATGAGTTCACTGACAGGATGAGTGAAGAATGAGGAGGATTATTCATTGTTCCCATTAAATGTAAATCTTTTCAACAATAACTTACAGGAGAGCAGTGTTACTTCACAGGGAAGTTTACTTTGGACAGATGTGCTTTAAAAACCTACACTTTATTCTTGAACTGTGCTGAACAATGCCATTTCCTTCTTTTCTCCTCTCCTTCCCACTGTAAGGACCTTGTTTATTCTAAGGAAACCAGTGGCATTATCCTGATTTTGCACTGTGGTGACTAAAACTGTCCAGACTACCAAGGCTTTACATGAGGAGAGGCAACTGACACACTTGGGAAAATACGTGGATCGCATGACACTGGCTCAGGTTCCAGTAACTCTGCAACTGCGGTGTGATGGGCTGCTCCCACATGCATAGGCCCCATGAGGAACACAACCATCGTGGTTCTGCTCTGTAAGTATGACAAGCACCCTGGTCATTCAATTTGAAGTCAGACTCTGGAAATGCTTTCAAATGCACTTCATGTTGCTCTTCAAAGCCCCCCAAAATAAGTCTGGTAGGAAAAGTATATCATATCTGTAGGAGAGATGATTTCTATCAGAAACTGGAAAATCATCCACACATTAGCGAGTAAATGAGGGCAGAGTTTTAAGACAGGGATCCTAGAAATCTCTGAAATTCCCTGTCATTATAGTTAGGAAAGAGTGGCTACTGTATGCTACACATGGGCTTGCTTTGGTTACAGTTTTCTGCATCATTCTTGCTGACTATTTATAAAAAAGTTGGCTTATCTTTATTAGCCTTTCCCCATGACGGGAGATGGACTGAGTGATCTCATAGGCTGTTTTCCATTTATGACTTCTGATTCCATAAATAACAATTTTTTGGGTGGAAAAATAAGGAGAACACCAAAAGATGCCTATACAGAAAACCAGAATATAATTTTATATTATAATAACCATATTAGAATATTTTCAGAAGAAATTTCTACTAGTGTATTTCAGAAGGACAGCATATTAGTTGGTTGCAATTTAAAACAGATCCGAATACTGAGATGTAGCGCTCTGCTTGCTTTCATTGGCAGGTGGGAGAGGAGGGAACGGCAGAAGGTGTCCTGAACTTGGTTTCCTGACTCAGATAAAGACTTTCTCTATTGCTATTTTATATAATCTCTCAGCCTTATTTCCTACATCCTTTAAAAAAGTGGGCTAAAGGAATGCATAATAAAAGCTGTTATTTCATCTCTATTCAACAAGATTGACAGCTTCTGTAAAACTCCATAATTATCAATATTTTGCTGAACCATACTTTCTACCAGAGTTACAACATTCTCCACCATCACTATGTATTTCCTTATCTGTTTCAAAACCCTGTGTGCATCTATGCTTAAAGAAATGTAAGGTGTAGTTCTTGCCTAAAGAAGGCTTTGCAAGATATTCCCCACAAGAAGTTACAAACAGACCCAAGCTTGAACAGTTTTCCAGGCTTGAAAACATAGGGCTGAAATTAACTGCAGCTCGGGAGAAGGAGATGGCAGTGCCCAGGTGCCTGAAATAAATAAAAATGAAACCACAGAAGTATAGATAAGGTTTGAGTGGCAAAGGCCTTGTTAGTTACTTTTCCCTTCTTTGTAAATGTGCTTCCTCTTTTTATCCCTGTGACCTACTTTTTGTCATCTTCTCCTGCTCTTTTTTTTCTTGCTTGATGGGAAAAGCCAATTTGTACTGGGCTACTCCTCGACTTATTGGCTAGGACAAAGAATTTTCAGCAGGATTACACAGATCAGAGAGATTAAAGATTCCACTCAGGCTGGTTGTCATCAGATCCAGGTGCTCCTCAACACTGCATTTACATTTCCAAACCTCTCAAGACATACTCATCTCCTTTTACCAAGCAAAAGGTTTGCAAAGAGCAGGGTGGAACAACAAGCAGAACTGCCTTCTCCAGTTTATGAGTTTCGCAGCTTTCTCATGATTTGGGGCTCATTAGGGTGGTTACAACTCTCTAGTCAACTTGCATACAGAAACAAGTGTAAAAGACACACACACACAATAGCAGTGAAATGTGAAGCTGCGTAAAACTCACTGTATCACAGATTTGAACCTCAAGCTCATAATTATATTCATGAAAAAGAACAGCTTTCCTTGTTTCTTTGTGTGACCTTTTTCCTGTAGAATGATTTTCTAACATGCACCAAATTTCACAGTGTTTTAAAAGACTGAAAATGGTCTTCATTCACAAAGGTACGTAAGTGCAAATCTTTAATGGGACTCTGCACCTGCTTCAGGCTACACATGCACCTAAATACTGAACTGAATCACGGCCCTCAGTAGGAAGAGAAACCCCAACTGGTCAGACCCTAATTTTCTTTATTTATTTTGAAAGTTGAGCAATTGAGAATTGATAAAGTAGCATTTAAAGAGAAAAAGGCTGCATGTGATTTATAAGGTATTCGAGAAGATACATTAGAAAGCATTATGGGATGCAATCAATCAGTGCCTGGACTACTCAAGATACTAAATGCTTTTCTCTTTTCTACTTTCAGCAAGTAAGAGGACGGATCAGGTATTAGTATGGCACATTTTTCTAACTGATGGCATCATTTTCTAGCACCTTTTCTTGATTTATGTTCCAGTGTTTATCCAATTTCCTTTATAACACCATCCAAAGCAGAAACATTAGGTATTTGTTATTTAACCTCTATGATACCTTCAGAAATTGGCAGAACAAACAGGACTCATATTCTTATTGTTGCTTTAGATGACAGTTTGGCAAAACTGAAGAACTGAAACATTAAATTCATTTACTGTTGTTACCATAAAAATACGGCATTGTTAGCGCATTTTTGGCCTTAGAAGAAATTTGATTTTCCTTACTAGCAGCAAGGTTGAGTGAAAAAGACCTTTTCCTGTTCCCAGTAAGATAAATAGGAATTTTGGCACCAACATACAATGGGAGGAACGCTGGTTCCTAATTATTCATGAATTCCTGGTCTCAGACTGAACTGCACAAGAGTCTGGAAACTGTGGGCAAATGTAGCTCATCATTTATTTATCAAACTATAGAAATTTATACTGAAGAAAGAGAATTCTATTCCCTGCCTGAGGGATTTCTGACTATCTCACGGCCAGTTTGGAGATAGTGATTTCACTGGAGTCTGTCCCTCGTGACTTCAGTTTGCAATCAAAAAAATAACCAGCTGACAAAAAGCCCACTGTGCACACTAAAGAGCTGGGGATTCTACAGAATCAGCCAAATGCTCATTCTTGTTTCCCAAACTAATTTTTCCCTTCCTTTTCAATGTAGTATATTTGATGGCAACATTGCATAACATACAGCATGCCAGCAATAACTTGCAAACTTTGGGAGTCTAAAAATATAAATAACTTGATTCATCCACCCAACCTGACTAGTTCCAAGTCTTGTCTTTGCTTTAAAGATGACTCAAGTTACAGCTTGGGGGTTGGTCCTAGCTAGAGTCCATGCACCCTTGAAAATGTGAGCATATTGTGGCTGTTTTACTTGGTCTGCTGGCCTGTCCAGGGATACAAGCTGAATTTTGATCTCATCATATTTAAAAAGACCACAGTGCTGTGTCAATGCAGATGAAAGTTATCAGATTCTATTAGACTCCTAATGCCTTCTCACAACTCCCACATGTATCCAACAAGGCAGAAAATTTTCTTTGCGGTACTAGCACAAAGGAATTTCTAAAGTAGATCATATTATTGCAGCAATAAAAATGATGAGATGTGTCAGTAAAAGGTCTTAGAGCTGTAAGTGAACTAGCAACACTACTTTGGACATTGTAGTTCAAGTATTATTTCACTGTGGTGCAGCCATTTAGACTAGATTACCTTAACATAAGCTACTTTGGCAGAAAAGACATAACCTCAGAGACATATTTTGAGACGTGAGAAGCCCTCCTTATGTTGAACCTTACTGTCACGTATGCCATCAGTGGTGGCACTAGAGAGGTGGTACATAGGAAACACAGATATGTTAAACCTAGTCTGTACCTGACAGAGCCCCAAAACAGGAATGATGTGAAATTGCTCTCTTTCACTCCCATCATGATTATACACACAGCTTTCTGAGTCTAAGCTAAACCCCACAGAAGTCAGAGAGTCCCTTTGATACAAGGGAGGCGTGTGTTGGGTGCACGTGAACACTTTGTTCGGAATCCACTGTGGTTGGTATTTATTTTTTCAGAATCTATTGGTCTGTCCCACTGTTGCGGTTTAACCCCAGCCAGCAACTAAGCACCATGCAGCCAATCACTTCCCCCCACCCAGTGAGATGAGGGAGAGAATCAGAAGGAAAAAGGTAAAACTCGTGGGTTGAGATAAGAACAGTTTAATAGAACAGAAAGGAAGAAACTAATA
>JANHGO010000063.1:101523534-101534834 GCA_024606505.1 Aquila spilogaster
CTGGCCCCAGTACTGAGCCCAGGGGAACACCACTTGTGACTGGCTGCCAACTGCATTTAACTCCATTCACCACAACTTTTTGGGCCTGGCCATCCAGCCAGTTTTTTACCCAGCGAAGCATACACCTGTCATAGCCATGAGCAGCAAATTTCTCCAGGAGAATGCTGTGGGAAACAGTGTCAAAGGCTTTACTAAAGTCTAGGTAGACAACATGCACAGCCTTTCCCTTGTCCACTACATGGCTTACCTTGCAATAGAAGGAGATCAGGTCAGTCAAGCAGGACCTGCCTTTCATAAACCCATGCTGACTGGGCCTGATCTCCTGGGGTCCCTAAAGGAGTAATTTGTTCCTTTAATGCCCTTCCTCTATAACAATCGAAAACAGGGCATTAGACCTAAAAACATTAATGGGACTTTTGCTTTTTAACTAGATATGCAATTTAGCCTCTTAAATGTCTTTTTACTCCCATCCAATGAGGATAAACAAACCCAGCCATGCTCTATGCAGTATTTGCTTATGTCTCACTCTAAAAATGAAGGAAAAAAAAAAAAAAATCCATGCCCCAAAAAACCTTTTAGCATTTTGATTTTTTTCAAGAGTTGAAGCTCTATTATAAAAATCTTTAGCTTAGGACTCCTTTCTCAGACATTATTTCAAGGGATTCTCAGTACTTCCATAGTCTGCTCTGAGATAGCCTTATGGCTATTCCTCGTTTTCAAGCTTCTGGACTCATGACTGCCTGATCCTCAAAGCTATCTGACTGACTGGAAGGCAAATGCTGTATTTCCCTTGAATGCTGATTTACCCTTTCATGAGAGACACAGATATCCACAGTCCTTTAGGTTGCATTGGATATGCCAGCCTCAGACACATAAAAAGATACAACAGACCACCAATATTTTATTAAATGTCATGGCTCATGTTACACCCTTTTTAGAGAAACAAGATCTAGTCTATGCCAGGACAAAGCCAATTTTGGCATCTTTTTTAGGACATTACTTGGTTTCTGTGAAGGTTTTCATCTGCTGTTCATTTACATAACCCTAAAGTGAACTTCATTTTCCTTCAGTGTGTTTACCTGAACAAATGGTGAAAGAATTTTGGAGATATGGAAGAAACAAAAAGAGCAGGACTCTTACACAAAGGGATCAAATGTATCTGCTCTCCAACAGATTTCAGTGGTATTTAGGCTATTTGAGTAGCTTTTGTTACTTTTTTTGTTTTTAATATCACTCTTGCCTTGTCATTGTTTGGACATCTAGAAAAAAAAAAGGCAGGGATTCAAAAACACATCAATTGTACCTGAGAAGTAAGTCTGATGCATTCTACAATTGATCCTGTGTGAGTGATCAGTACGTGCTCAATAGCCACTTTCTGGATGGGTCTTGCAATGTTTTCTTGCAGTATTTTTATTAAAAGGAACAGATAGGAGGCAACAAGAAATCCTTCTGTGGCACAAATATGTTGGTATCAGCATCCTGTCCTCTGCAAAAGGACATTCTGCAAACTCCATTCTGTCTCTCTGTACTTCATATTTGGATGTTAAAGCTTTCTGAACACTGATATTTATCTCCTCTGGGACCATTAAATGAAAGCATTTCATACAATTTTGCATTTGTTGTAGCTGACGTGTCAAACCAAGTGTAAACTGATGAACATCTTACATTTTCAGTACTTCTAATGAAACGGCGTAATTTCATTTTAGAAGAGAAGAGGTAGCATGAAAACAACATAGTTGGAAGCAATCTCTTTGTTGAATAAGAAGTCTGTTTTCATAAGTTTACAAGAGCAAATAATGGAACACTAACACCAAGAAAAAAGTCCAATGTCACCTTTAAGTCAGCAGGTGCAAGATATCAATATTAAAAGGTTTCTTCCTTTATTCCTGCCATGGATCTGAAGTAGTTAAATTGTTACATTAACCAACGTCAATAAATCGTCCTGCACTTCAGTAGATAAAAAATATTCCACGATGTCTCCTGTTGTGAATTCTTATAACTATGAATTCAAAATTTTAATTCCAAAACTTCACAATTTCCTGTTAGTCACAGGCTGTTTTAATAAACAGAATAGTAAAACAAACACATTTGTTTTATTATTTGTGATAAATGACTATCAAAGAAGCAACAGGAGGCTAACTGAAACTGAGGTCAATTTCTTTAAAATTACTACTGAATATTCACACCAAACATCTTGCAGCATGTACCGAGCTCTCAAAAGCATAACAATAAAGTTCTCCCATTGTCACTCCTGTAGCAAATAATTTTTGGGGTATTGAACTCGCTTGAAAAACAACAGTTTATCTTTTTAAATAATTACACTTTTTAGTACTTTAAGATGAAGCAGCATTGCTGATAACTGCTTCTTACCATTGTTTTATTTAAGTAAACAGAAAACTAAAGTAAACCTCAGATGTGAATAGGCTTTCTTTTTGGCAGTTTCTGTTCAGCTGTGGAGGTAGTTGGTTACAGACTTTAGACAGCCGCTCCAGCTATCAGAGCCAGAAAAGAAACATAGATGGGGCCAACTATGATCCCAGTAATGAATAATTTTATATGAGGAGAAACTAAATATTGGGATTCCTCTTTCTGGAAATAAATGAACTGAGAAGCAATATGATACAGGCCTGTAAAATCACAGTTGGCTCAGGGATTGCCTCTGATATCATAACTCACTATTACTCATAATATGAGAAGTTGGAAGCACACAATGATCCTCTTACCATAATTAAGGCATGCATTTAATGGCAAAGGGAAATATATTTTCATACAGCTTGTAGTGTGGAACTCAGTACCACAGAATATGTTAGAGGGAAAACATAAAAAAGGGTTCAAAGAGGGAGGCTGGAAAAATTATACTTAAAGTTATTGATGCTTTTGAACAAAATGATCCAGCAGCATTCTCTGATTCAGAAGTCCTCATATGGATGCATCATAGAAGCTAGAAATATGTTACACTGGGGAAGGCCTGAATATTAAACTTCTCCCCAGACATCTGCTTCTTGTCACTGTTAAAGGAAATGTACTGGTGTAGGCAGGCTTTTGGTCTCATCCGGAAGGAAGGGTAAAACATGGTCACACTTAGTGCCATGCACCAGGAAGCTGAAAACTGCATGCTATTTTCCTCGCATAGGAATGTGTTTTAAGATGGTTAAGAATTTATTCTTCATAGGAATGAAAGCATTTTCAGCTTTTCTTGTGACAGGAGGGAGTAAAACAAGTTTAACAGAAAAGATTTTGCCCTTTGTTAGGCAATTTGTGTTGTTAATCATTATCTTCTCTAAAAATGAGACAGCAGCTGCACCAGAGAAATTTTGCTTAAGCCCCCCAAGTCAATTATTAGTTCCTCAAGAAGCCATTCATATAACAAATTTCTGTTCCAAGAACACAAAAACCAATGCAAATTTATTCATACACGTCTTTTCATGTTGTAAACGCTTGAGGAAGGGCAGTGATGATACATGAGTTTTAAACTGCTTTTCATATCAGTTCTGTGTTTTTCTTTGCCCGACGATAGAATTTCATTATATTATAATAAAGCTTTAGTGCTGGTACAACTTGTTCCTGCTGTAATTTGCTTGTTTCAGTTTTGCTTCTTCTTTTAAGAAGTCACTTTTAAAAAGTGTCAAAGAAGCAATTTTTAAGTCTAGACAGCATAAGCCAAATACATGGTGAATGAAAAGGCTTTCAGCCAGCAGGAAAACTGTGTGTGACTGATTAGCCTCATTGAGAGGTGGGCTACAGAGTGAAAAATACAATGCTGTTGTCTGGTGCAAGACAGCTACACCAGAAAAATCATGGGGAAAAAAAACCCAGACGTTTTTCAAGCAACCTGCAACGTTTATAAAATATGCCTGATCACACTGCATTATTATTAATATCTTCTTGCACCCATGGAACAAAAGGAAATTTGTACAAAAATGTCTCAGCATGGCATGATTAAAGGTTTCGATGGTTTGGACTTTTTTATCAACTAGTGAGCTTTAGGACTATTGGGACTTCAGCAGAATCACAATTCCAAGTCAAACAAGGGGACTCCAAAATAACACCATACAAGGTTGTGTAAGCACCTATAACATACGGCTAAGAGGCCCTCCAGCATTGTGTGTGTGGTCATTAAGCAGGCTGTGATCACCGTGACTGCACTGGCAAAACAGGGACTGGTCACATCGTCCTTCATCAGAATACCCCTTACCACTTCCCTGATACTTTTTAGGGTATGTATTTATAGCTTATACCATTGGATAAGTATATCTTGGGTGAAATACTCAATGAAAATGAGTATTCAACTTCTGTAGAAGTTGTTGGTACTGCTGTTTCATTATCAGGAGTTCAATGTTCAGTGGCCTCAGAATTCCACAGTTATTTGCACATTTTGCTGAAAAGCTGATTAGCACTTAATTTTGAACGCACAACCATCTCTCAACATCACATTGGTTTGTCAGATTCAGAGGGACAAAATTTGAATTAAGCGGCTCAAGTTGTGGCTCCTGTCTTTAATATATAGCCACGACATTTTTTTGCAAGATATCAGCTAATCAATGATGGAATCAGAGAGTCAGGGAAGCTCAAGTCAGTAAAAATGCCGAAAGAATTAAGTCTTAAAGCATTGGGCAAAATGCTTAATTCCATAAAGGCCAATAAGAAAACAAGCCTCCAGATTTTGTATTCCTTAATGTTATTAAACTTATGCAACTCAAAACAGAGAACTGAAGTTTTATAAACCAAATGTATATATTTACATGTTTCTAAAAGGTAATTATGTCTGTCTTCCTAAGTGCGCTTCCATTTGCCCCTTTATATCAATTAAAGCTAAACCCAGGTAGCAGAACAGCAAGTATTTTCAAAAGCCTACGTTTCAAAGTGAGTGGCTGGTGAGACTGTAAAACAAAATGCAATGTTAGTTACTAGCTCATCCCTCACAAGACTGCTCATGAGCACCACTTTTTTTCCAGTTGCCAAAATATAAGTAAATCTCACAATCAACATAGTTAGCTATTACCACAATATCTGAGCACTTCTGGTATGACTGTATGTACCTCACTTAGTACGTATGTCTCACATTGAGATACTTACCTTCAGCAGTAACTACAGATTCCTTTTAAGTTCATGATTTTCTTAATTTGATATGTAAGCACAAAGATGGCTCCAGGTAAGGCTTAATTTGAAATACAGCACTGAGTATCATATTTTTTTTATTTTGCCTTTGCTGCTTGTCAAAGTTTTGTTATGTAAAAGATATTGACAAAGTTACCAGCAGATAACTTAGCCTTACTTCTTTTTTCCTGGAGGACAGGTGGTGGGGAGGATTCTGCACTGCTTATACAAAGTCCAGCTTCTGCATATTCACTGCAAATCTCCTGTTGCAATGTTTTGGCTGGAGAAAACCTGAACACAAAGCAGATGAATTATAGGCAAGGCCACAGAGAGCATGCCTTGGAATGAAGCCAAGCTGCCACAAAGGACTGGACTGTTTCCTCTAACCCATTTTTATATAGTTTTCATCATTTAAAACTAAACAAACAAACAAAAAAACCCAAGAAAATTTGCAGCAGAAATTGATTATATGTGGAGATTTAAGCAGGAAAAGCAACCTGGCACCCTGCAATAGTAAGAAGATAATTCAAAATAAGTATTGCTGTTAAAGACAATGCAGCACCCTGCAGCAACATCCTGCAGGAGGCAAAAATTGAGAATATGCATGGAAGTACAGGAATAGAGGTAAATACAAAGTGTGATAAATTTAACAAGGACTAAACAAATGAAGTTTACAATGGGAGGCAGATGGACAGGAAGCCAAAAATGATTATCAAGTATGTAGTTGGAAAAAAAATCCCCACCAAATTATAACAATGTAATTACAAATTCATACGAGAACTATAGCCTTTTTTTCCAGCTGCCCAGGTTCCTCTTATCAATCATGTCAATTACTGTATTTATGAAGTGACTCTAACATGCATGATCACTAAGCTTGATCAGAGCTGCTCCTTATTACTGAGTCACTAAAGTCACTCAAAAGAAAAGTTTCATTTAACAGGAACTGATTGTGTTTCTTTGCTGTACACTCAAGAAGGAGAGCATCATCTCAACAACAACCAATTTAGGAGGAGAGAAGGAAAACTGTTGAAAGAAGGCATTATTTAACTTATAAATAGTTAAACCCATAGTTTGACTAAGATCAGTCTAACAAAATTCATCTGTCTACCATCAACTTCCAGTTTTAGATTAGTGTTATGTGATGATTGCTAGAATTGGCACAAAACCAAAGGAAATTAATATTTTACCCAAAAGTTAAATTAGAGAGGGATGATTTTAGGTGTTACGTAATATTTGCTCAGTGCTCCAACTGTGTCATTTGGATTTTAAAATTGCACACCTACACTTAATTCCTTCCTAGTCTTCTGTCCATTTTTAATGATGTTTATTTCATTTTGGTAATGCTTTCCTCTGCAAGAAATGTTACTCAGGAAGCACAGGACGTGTATAAAAAAACCCGCAACAATAAAATGTGCATCTACCTTAAACCATGAGTCCAAAAGTATCAAATGTTAAAATAGTCTCATATACTAAAGAGAAAAGGACATTTTAATTGTGTACGAAAGTTTAGAATAAACTGCATGACTAGTGTAAGCAATACATTAAAAGCAGATTACAAAGTGTTATTATCAGGTTCTCCTTTTGTAGAAGACAGATAAGTGCGGTAAGTCCTCAGCCACAGACACCCTTGTTCATCCTGCTTAACTTAAGGCACTTAACTGAAACACCTTGTTAAGAATGCACTTGTCTGTGGCTTCTTTTATAATCAATGGTGAAAGCCCAACATCTCCAGAGTGAGATTTTGTCCAATTAAAGATTTGAATCATCCTCTGAAGGCACCTGTTCCTTTTCATTGACTAGGGTGACTAAGCTTCTAACTTAGATGCCTCAATTAAGTGCTTAAAAGTTAAGTAGGATGAATCTAGGTGGTAAAAGATCACAGAAAACTTTTGCACTGTGTTTCGTATACCAAGTGCAAGAAATAATTCTGTTCATATTACCAATGCTCCTAGGAAGACATAAGCTTCATCTTCCTGCAAAGATGTTTGCAGGAACATCTGTTAACCCTCTTGTGGTGGGTTGACCTTGGCTAGCAGCTGGGCACCTACCCAGCCTCTCGCTCGCTCACCTTCCCCAAAAAGGGCAGGGGTAGAAAATAACATGAAAAGGCTCATTGGTGAAGATAAAGATAGGAAGATTGCTTAACCAATTATTGTCATGAGCAAAACAAACTTGACTTGGGGAAAATTAATTTAATTTATTGCCAACTAGACAGTCCTGGCCGCTCCTCATGGAGGCCACTCCTACAGCCCCCAACTACCCGTGCCTTGGCATGCAAATCCAATACACCTCCTTTTCCCAAGCAAACACAAATATTTTGTGAGTCATGATGAGGTTGTAGATAAAAACTTTGTATTATTCTAGAACAGAAATATGAGTCAGGTGTAAGACCTTTTTCATTAATTTTCTCACTGATAGTTCAGTTTATTGTAAAAGTGAGAGTTTTCATTCTTGCTGGTGGGACTTTTTAGTTCTGGATGAAATAACTATCTAATTTCCCCAAAGGACAGCTCTCAGGATGTAGCACTGAGCTGAGGGTATTCTCTGTGCTGTTAAACAGGCAATTAATTTCATCCTATGCTTCCAGAACTGACGAGCCTGTTTCCTTCAAAAGGGAGTTCAGATACTCCACGGATCCAGTCAGATGTGGATACTGAACCACAACTCCACCAAAAGCTATTATGTTGCACGTATGGGTGTTTTTGCCTACAGAAATACTAACTTTAATCTGGAGTGTGTCTGATGTCTAGGGAAGGAGGAGGTGCTGTATGATCTCTTGCATCTGTAGATAGAAAGTGCAAATAAGTTGACTGAAAAATGTTTTAGGAAACAACCTGAAATGTCTCAGGTAACTCAGTTTATACAAGGGAAAAACAGAGCATGTAAACTCTTCTCCAAGAGAAAGTACACAGCTATACAGGTAAAGTGTGAGCAAATAAGTACCTAGTCTACAAATAGCACCACTGATTTTGCTGTTGGTTTCTTTTGGCTTTTTTTGAACATTTGGGTAGAAGATTGTAAACAAGTCCCTTGCTCCTCCCTCCTATTAAAAAAAAAAATAATCTGTCCAGCATTTCTGCTGTTTCTCCAGACCACTGGTTCCTCTCAAGTCTTCTGGAAGAATCTAAAACTCGACATCCTTCTTGCTGCTGAGCTGGACAAACTCTACGTTATTTACCTAGTGCCTGTCACATTACATGGTCCTTCTGAAGTTTCACAGGGCTCATTTTGTTACAGAAAACATCTCTGAAGATGTCTGACCTATATACCCTGAAGCTCAGATCATCTTTAAAAGCGATTATGAAAAACCTTACACTCTCAAACTTATTATCACACTGCCAGTACTGACAAGAGGAACTGACTTTTCTTTGCATTTGTGTCCTAACTCAGGGAGGGCTGTGTTCTTGAAGAGTGAGGCGAGACTGATGGAGTCTAATTTCAACAACACTGATGCTTTAATTTATGCCTAGTTGTTACATATTATTTAATTAATGCAGCATAATCCAAGAAATACTTCTAGGAAAGACCCTGTTCTCATTTTACATGCAAAGTTTTTTATGATCCTTAGCTTATTACAAAGAGATTCCCCTTCTAAGAGGAATTAATGCAGATGCATGGATTTCATAGAATTAGTAAACACGCTTCTTACTTGTTGCACTACAGTAATGACTAAGCCTCTTTTGCAAGATCTAGATGCTATCAAGTGCCTTAGCTGAACAACTTGGCTGGTAAGCTGCTTTTAGGTGTGGAAGTGTATGGTATATTCTTAAGACTTGGAACTCATAGAAACAATGGGAAAATACATACCAGGTGAACATGACTATACAACTAAGTAAACTGCAGCTCTGGTGCTGTGACTGATACCTCCTTCAGAGCAGTCCTTGATTCTGCTAGTTTTTACCAGACGCAATGGGAGTTGCTGAGACCTTTTCCTTTCTGAAAACATTGTTCAACTCAGACTTCTTTAGAGGTCATAGATGGGATGATGAAGACTTTCTGCCTAGCTAGTCCACTGATTCTTTGACTATCACTGTCAGCTACACTGACACGAAGTTCTTGACAAAATGGTCTGATTTTATTCCTTTCTGAAAGTTTATGTTAAACATCAGTTTCTTATTGCATTTCTCTGCTATAGCTCTTTTGTGTGATTTTTCAGCATCCAGCAGAAATCATTAGGTACATACTTAATGGTGATCCAAAGGAGCTTCCTTCACACATACTCACTCCAACTACCAGGTCTTTGAAGCACCAGATACTGAGACAGAAAACAGAACTATCTGGCATGCATTTCACAAGCCTGTGTACCACCGGAGAGAGAAAAATATACATGCCAGTGCTCACTCCAAGGCTCATCCTCTGCCAGCTGGGCTTCTAAACAGGTTACAGACTTCTTGAATAAATAGTGTTGAGAAAATCTGTGAACCAAATGTCCAAATAACCTGAGGGTCAGTTTGATCAATGACCAAAAATAAGTTCTGAAGCTCTGTTCTCAGCTGAAAGATTATATGAAACAATTTTCCTGTGGCTTTAGCCACCTGTGAGCCTCGAATAAACTCCTGTTAATCCACTGACTGAGACAGAGTAAGATCAGATTTATTAATGTTGTTCCTCAAAAAACAGCTGATGAAAACAGTTGGCAACTGACTGCATCACCCAAAAGCTGTGACAACTTCTTCTGAATTAATCAGTCACTAATCAGTTGTTGAAATAAGACTGTATAGAATGTGCTTTTGTAGGTATGCTCAACCAGTGAAAACTATTTTCTGAGGGCTCTTTTATTGTTTCCTTTCTCCTTACTAATATTCTGAAATACGATGCACTCTACAAACCTTGATTCCATGACAGCAAGAGTCTTGCTGGATTATTTCTTAACCTTAGTTACCTAAAGAAAAATAATTTTATATATCATTGTCACAGAGAAAAAAAAAAAAGGAGAAAAAATTCCCCACAAAAAAACCCTCAACATAAATAGGGTGAAATCAAAGTATCAAGAGAAAAAGAACAGTGAGAAAAACTACATATAAAACCCAGGTCTTGTAATTTAATGGACTCTGGGTTACTCCTCATGTTGTCAGAAGCAACAAAAATGAACTGATTAACAACAGGGATTATTGTCTGATTTATGCTTCTCAGGTGAGGAAGAGCAGACAGACTGAAACCACATGCTACCTCAAAAGAAATGACTAGCACTCAGAATTTCACTGGTCTATGATTAGGATCCATGTAGGCAGATATTCTGAAGAGAAACCGTGTTTGTCCTTCAAGAAAGAAGGGTCATTACTTCGGAAAGCTGAGTCTCAATCTTGTCCTACTGGCTTGGTTTTAATTTCCAAATTAAAACCCTAGTAAGAGAAAATGTATTTTCCTCTTGGATGTCAGAGTGCTGAAATTTCCCACTGTCATACAAAATACTCTTTTCTGCAACCTAAAGTCAGAGTAAGGTAACAATTATATGCTACAGTGACTCATTTTCTTGAGGGCAGGATGCTAGGCAATAGTAAACCCAATGCTTTTTAAAGTAACTTGTATTTTGTGCCTCAAGACATTGCTGAACGAACAGTGCTTTCCCTCTTTGTTGCCTTCTGACAGGGTAACAATTCTATATTTGACATTCCACTATTTAAAAAAAAAGAATTCAGCTTTATCAAGCCAAGGTGCTTTTGTCCCTCAGCCTCTGCTATCCATGACTGTATTTGTTCTAAGTGTTTTAATTGGTACATGAGAGTTTTAAGACCAAATTAAAAAAAAAAAAAAAAAACCCCAACTTTTTAGATCTCAGGTGTTGTGGTTTTCATGTATGTATGTTTGGAGTTTTTTTTAAATGTCATTTCTGAGTTGTAGAAATCTTAGAAAGCTTTTCTAAAAAGCAAGAAATTCAGGAAGAAGCTCTCAGATAGAAGAAAACAAGACATAATCAGCTATGTTAGAATGAGAAGTTAAGCAGATTCCACGTAATGTATCAGAGCACCTGGCTTTTGTGCTTAGAGCATCTTTAGCTGTGGTAGCAACAATCTTCACAAAGCACTACATCATCCTGGGAAAAACGCTACTGCTCTGAAAAGTCAAATTAGCTCTAAACAAGCAGGCTAGTTAGGCCTTGAGCCTAGATAGATTTCCTAGATAGGGTGAATATGAATAATTAAAATTGCTCCGGGCTTTAATAAGCTGTGGTTTGCAGTATCCGTAATCCAGGTCAGAGTGGA
>JANHGO010000063.1:101544210-101572543 GCA_024606505.1 Aquila spilogaster
TAACTCTTTAACTCCCAGTACCTTAAATGATGTTATGATGTGGAATACTGATAACAAATGTCATAAAACCATGACATGTAGCAGAGTTGTACCAGAGCTCCATCAGGGTTAAATCAGAAATTACATTGGTTTCAGTGAAGTTACTTCTCATTTATACCAGTTTAACTAAATTTAGAAGCCTGTGCTGATAAAGCTCTTTGGTTTGACTTTATAACTTACTACAATTAAATATATTTTAGCTTCGGATGATCAGTCTAGGGTTTTCTGTTTTTGTTTGTTTGTTTGTTTGTTTATATTTGTTTTGTTTCTAACAACATAAGTAAAAATAATCTTCTTTCTCAGCAGGCCACTTTTCCTTTCTTGTGGATGAAAAATAGAAAAGGATCTGCAGCTGTCAGGCAATGACAGTTTGAATGAAAGATTTCAAAGGAATAGGAAAGAGGAAAAATGTCTCAGGGACAAGAAAGTAAGAAGATGTTTAAGAAACAACTTCAAATTCATGCAAAATAAAAGCTCCTCCTGCCAAATGAGTGAAACTTGTCAAGTCTACTAGATCTCTTAATTAACTAGGAACATGAAAGGAACCTCCTTTGAGGGATTCAAGCTCACAAGCATCATGGGTAGCTCTTTTTTTTTTTTTTTCTTTTGCAGACAATATAAAGTGAACAGTGCATTTATTAAGCTCAATAAACAGCCTGGAAGAGCTGAAAAATCAGGGGAAAAATTATTCATGCTCAATGTGGAAATAGGGTCTTTTTAACTGGGGGCAGGGAAGGGTTAAAAAGAGTTGAAAAAATTCACATTTTTCTGATATTCTGGAGGTTAGAGAGAGGGCTTGGACTATGGCAAATTCAACCTTTCTCTCTCTCCTCCCTCCCCCAGTCCCTTTCTTTCACTTTTTGCAGATCTTTATTATATTTATCATATTTTTGTAAGAACTGTTTTTAGGAAACAGAAGCCCAGGAAAAAATAGAACAAAATAAACCTAACAGTTCAGCAGATGACTTATCTGAAATATATTTATTAAAGCAAGTATTGCTCTGGGTCCTCTAGTCAGCAAAAAGAGAAAAAAAAAAAAAAGATTTGGAAGCACAGAGCTGATATTTTAATATAAAATGTTCTTTTAGAATATTCTATAGAGGGCGAAATTCCCCTTACAAGCAAAGGGACTGAGCTATAAACAATTTCAGTGGGGCACTTCAGTGAATAGCAAATATCTTAGTCGTATTTGAAAAATCCATTCTCTTTGCTGAGCTAAAAAGAAGAAGGAATTTGCTGTACAGGGGGAAAAAAGCTTTCACTCCTATCTTTACATTGAAGGTCTGTATGCACAGACCTTGGAATGTTTTAAAGGCACATAACTGATATGTAC
This sequence comes from Aquila spilogaster, assembly GCA_024606505.1. Taxonomy (NCBI): domain Eukaryota; kingdom Metazoa; phylum Chordata; class Aves; order Accipitriformes; family Accipitridae; genus Aquila; species Aquila spilogaster. The sequence continues at coordinate 101,545,583 of JANHGO010000063.1, forward strand.
TTTTCTCACATTCCTGAAGTATAATATGTTAAGTCATTGCAGAGCCATTAAAGCCTAGATGTCGGAAAATTTATCAGTGTTGATCTACTCCCTGTTTTGTTTCCAAATCGAAGAAGAGAGCTTTGATAGCCTACAAAAGCCTGACAAAAGCAATACACTTTTAATGAAGATAAATAAGATGTTATGTGTACAAAGCCAGAAGGGAAAAGATTCCGGTGTTTGAGTAGCCTTTCAACTTCTAGTCTAAAGCTCTGTTGATTATCCCTGCTAGTTCCTGTGCAGAAATTCTTTGCCTCTGTGAAAGGTACAACCTATCAAGTGCCAGGAGGGCTGGTGTTGTGTAGACCATCCCATTATCAAGAGACCCTTAGATCATCCTGAGTGGGAAGGGACTCATAAGAATCACAGAGTCCAACTCCTGGCTCCACACAGGACCACCCAAAAATTAAACCCTGTGTCTGAGAGTGCTGTTCAAATGCTTTTTGAACTCCAGCAGGCTTGGAGCCATGATCGCTGTCCTGGGGATTCACAGCACCCATCTGTGGAATCTCAATGCCAGTGGATATTACATACAAACAAACCAGTATATTATCAAATAAAAATCTGTGCAACAGTTGAGGCTTCTGAGAATGACTATAATTCCCTTCACAGCTTCTGTTGCTGGTGGAAAGCAAGACAGAAATTGGCTTACAGGAACAAATCAAGCTTCCGAAATCAGTAGGTTGGTTTGGTTCGGATGCAGCCCAGCAGGCAGGTTGGTGAGATTAACAAAAGAGAAGCTTTCCATACACTACTACGGCATTACGCCCAGTGGCTTCACTAAACATTGCTTCCACTTTGCAGCAGACAGAAAATGAACATACCTACATACCTACCACACATCCCTGCTCCATCTCTCAAAAGTGGCATTTCTAATTTGTCTGTTTATCCACCTGGACAGCAAAGTCCATCACAGAGCACTTAAACACAGCAGCTTCTGATCTGAACTCGTTTTGAAGACACCTCCTAGAAGTCACAAGTCTATTAAGAAGTTCAATAAAATAAAATGTTTAGCAGAAAATAATGTGAATGCCTAAACTTACAGGACTTAGGCAAATAAATGAAAATTTCATGATGTTTAGTAACTGGATATGGTCACTTTCAAATGAACAAGTGAGGAGAATCTGACTTCCCAAACTAGAAGACTCTGGAAATAAAATGTGGCATAAACTCTCTGAGTGCATGAAGTCTTTATATTAAGGATTAAAACCAGATGATCTTTTAGTTTTGGGGGACTTGGGGATTTCTATGTCTTCATGTATTATAGTATTTTTCTATGTATTTATAGTTTTTATATTCATGCATTATAGTATTTTTCTATGTATTTATAGTTTTTATATTATATAATAATTTATCAGTGAATGAACAGCTTTACTGTCCTAATGATATGTCAAAATGGATGACATAACTCCTATCACTAATGTGAGGGCATGGTTCACATCATTTCCTACTTAAGTCTTCCCCTATCTGCTTTCCTTAGGACTCTTGCCAAATTTCTCTACCAAAGACAACAAGACCTGAACAAAGTTTCACGATAATTTTTCCAGTTTGTTTTCTATCAGAAAATGTCATGCTTTGTGTGCAGGGAACTCCCAGGTAACTTCGTAAGCAGAATTTTCAATGGCTCCACATAGCACATAGCAGCAAATGCAGCAAGTCTTAAGTGATTCTACACTAGCCTTTGAGGGCTAGTGTAACAAAAGAGGGTTTCTGGTTTGACAGAGACTCCAAGTTCTTCCATATGCCTTAGCATTTTTGTTTGTTTTTCTCTTCCTTTACTTTAAGCACTCCCAACATAATTTGTATTTTTATTTGAGTAGAAGGGAGGATCTTAGAAAATATCTTTCTTAAAATATGAGCCAAATACCCCTTACTCTATGCTTAAAGATCCAAAACCAAGGAATGGGCATAGGGATTGACATGATCTATCACCAATACAAAGGCAAGGGCCTAGAGATTTGGAAGAAGATTCAAGAATTCCTCAAAGATATATGCCCAGGTCCCTCAGGGAAACTATGGACATAATGAAGGAGAATGACAAAGTGAATAGAACTTGAATACACAGAGCACATCTTACAGTCTCATTAACTGAAAACAAAAATGAAATTCCTGTCTAACTCTTCAGGCATTCAAGAAACTGTTTAGTGAATTTTGGTAAATTTCTTCGTTTTTATGGTTCTTCACAAGTTTATCTTTCTGAATGTGGGTTGGGAATTCAGGCCATAATTTCCACGGATGTAGTAACCTTGTACCATGCAGGAAGAACAGAACATGACAAAGTCTTGTCTCAGCAACAGAAATACTCATTAGAGAGACTGCTTCTTGCTGGAAGTGATTTAGCTTAAAGAGGAATAGCTTCAGGCATGTACAAATGTCTTTTCTTGTAAGAACTTCCTATTTTGTAATGATAGAATTTAAACTTGAACGAATGTCCAAAAGCTTTAGCAGCTTATGCAAATTGAATCAAATCATTTAGCACTTGTCCATTATTAAGCCACATCATTAAAAACTCTTTCACTTACACAAAATTAAATCAAACAAACATGATAATACTATATTTGCAGGTGGCATTTAAGGGCTTTTCAAGTCCCAAGAAATAAAGCATCAACAGGATTAGCAAGTCTTTTGGTGCCACAAAGTACAAACATATCAGCTTCAGTAATAAAAAAGCATTTGGTAGGAGAAAAAAAAAAGAATTAATGTCATGTATCAAAGTACTTGATCACCCTGGGAGGTAGGAATGGAAATTGTTGAATGAAAGCAGAAGGGGACCTCTTCCTGCATTCATTTTTGCAATGCATGCATCAGGGGGATTCATGTTATTAAAATGAAATTAAAAAAAAAACAATAAAAACCAACAGACAAAAATCATTTGATGTGACAGGTGCATGAGCTTCTGCAGATCTGAAGGGATCTTTGCAGATTAAAGTATCTGAAGAAGATAAAGATTAAAAGAAAGTGCGGAGCTTTCATTTATAGGCAGAAAGAAAATGCAATGACTTTGCCTAAAATACACAGGGGTAATGCATGATATTATGTGGCATTTCTGGCAAGATAGAGCTACTGAAAAATTCACTCCTCCGGACTATTAGTGTAAATAAGCACTAAAAAAAAATGAAGATACAGATTTTTATTAGGCCATTAGTAATTCATATCTATTAAAAATCTTCTCAGATTCTTAGGCTGGATCTGTACAAAGTTGGAAAATTATACCTTAATGCAGTAAAGTGCACTAATATCCTCCACGGAACTAAATATGGATTTATATAACTATGCGTGTCATAAGCAATGGCCAAATGGATTTAACCCAAGGAAATATGGATGAGCTTTAGAAGGTATTATATGAAAATGCTTCCTTTTTGATGACTGTTTTTCCAATATTAATGAGAAAAAAGGGTGGAGTGGGTTGGTTCTTACACAAATGACAGATAAGACAGATTCTGGCCACAGGCTGAAATAATTCACATGCAATAACACTTCTACAAGATATAAAAAGGTATGGAAAAGACATGTAAACAATGGCATTACACATATTTAGAAATTTAAATGCTCCAAGAATAAACGATGACAACAAGGACACTGATACTCTTCCATTTCTGGAGGGCATGCTCCTAGGCATAACCACTAGAGGAAAAATGTGACATGGAGATGACAGAACTATGAGAATGCCTTATAACATGCAAGATTCATTGCAAAAACTGGAAAATTTGTGTGCCTGCAGTTCTCAGCTGATAAAAATTTTGTAAGAAGGGCACAGGTCGTAAAGTACTTAAAGATGTTCATAAATGGATAATGACACAGGCTACTGTATTATACATCAAGATGTCACTGATTAGCCAGAAATAATGTAAGTTTCTATCCTGCCTGAAAACATGTCTTTAGCTGGAGCTCTGTCAGTCTGTTCCCTTAGGTAGGTCTAATGACCATTCTTTCATACTCTCAAAAGAACAGCTAAGAGAGACTGCAAAACGAGATGGCCATAAACTACAGTGTCTGTTCAAAGCAGATTTTCTATCCTAATCTCTCAGAGATTTGGACAGGAATTTTCTGGATGCTTCCATGCTTAATTATAGTCATGCATATGCTACTCTCTTAAATTCACCATTTTTCTAGTAACAAGTCTCCAGATTTCTGTATATAATTAATATGTTATTCCATGACTAAGTTTAAAGGGTAACTGTTCTTTTAAAGCATTCATAATTGAAGTTAATACACCTAAAAATACGCTGGCCATAATTTTCTATTTGTGCATTATTGTCGGCATTAATTATCTAAATGTTAGAGGTCAGCAGTCCTTGAGAGATTGGAAATAAAGCTTTCCTAGCTCCATTTTTGTTTCGCTTCCACAGTGTATTTTATCCAAAAGAGTGTTACTGCAAAAAGTGGTAGAGAAGAACTGTGACAAGAGGCAAGGAGCTGGGACCTTCTTACCCTTCTGTGAAAAATGTTTCTAACATCTCACAGGAGAATACTTTGCCATTTCCCACATTTCAAATCACGTGTACTTAGTGAGACATAAGGCAGATTTTCTTCATGGAAAATGAGGTAATCCTGATCTTACTGCAAATCATGATGCTGAGATAATATGAATCCTACAGTGCTGTGTCCTATGAGATATGCTAACTAACAGCCATAAGGAAAACCTGAATCCTTCAGTTCTGATCCTCTTTTCCTGTCTTCTCTAGTTTTAAACCTACCACCTATTCCTTTTCATTTGCTCCTTAACCTCCAATTTAATATTAGCTCCCTTTTCTGTCAAAATCCAGGTCATGGGGGGATGAATCACCCATACACTCTTTCATCGTATGTTTTCTTTTAGGAACTTGCAAACAAATTATGCACAGCAGGAATTTGAAACCATACATGGAAAATAGGTAAGACTATTAATGAGCAGCGGTAGGTAATGTAAAAATGCTATATAATCAACTTGAACACAAACAGCAAAATCTCTTCTGTTCCTCCTCCTCCAGAGCACTTCACTGTTGTATTCATTTATCTCATATTTTACATATTTACTTTTTATACTCATATTATTACCTTTTCCTTTCTAGCTCCATTGGCCATATGAATTGCATTAGAAATAACCAGGAGAAAACCTGCCAAGCCATGGCTAGTCGTTCTGCTGGCAACAAAGCAGGAGAAAAGCACAGAACACAGGAGAATCAAAACGGTTTCCACTTCTTACTGCTTTTATTGGGCAGAACACAATGTACAGACCTAGTCAACAGCAGCCTCCGAAAAACTGTTTGGGAGAAGCACCATTAAATGTATCTTCGTCCTTTAAAAACTCGTTTTCCATGCTTGGGTACAATGCTACAATATACAATATTAGGTATTAGATAATTTTGCATGCCTTTAGATTCCCTCCACCTTATTATTCATTTGACTTAAATTAAATCTATCATAGTTGTATTTTTATTACAGCTTAACCTAATTGCTCCCTATCAAAGACATAATTTTGAAACAATATCTGTATACATTTTCCACCAACTAGCTTAATGAGCTATCACATTCTCTTCTCTTGTTAAAAACAAAGTCAATGTTAGGACTTTTATCTCAGCACACTCACACATTATATGTTCCAGTCAAGTCAAAGGGCTTATTTCTGTCTGCTTGCATTTTTTACAAAATTTAAATATAGGAAGTGGTAGCTAAAAGTCATTGGCAGCTTGAAGGAAGGAATCAGTTCCTTGCAGGGCTGGTACAACACTGTTGCCCAGGCTTCCACTTAGTGGCCTGCTTTCAAATGGTCATTTTAAGATCATTTCCTTACAGACTCCTGTAAAGGAGTTCAGAAGTGACTCGGGTACCTTTCCTGACAGCAGTAACACCCTTGCTTAACCTTTACAACAAAACTATTCTTAATTTCTATAAGAACCTTGATTATGTTTTTTGTTGATTAAAAATGAAATGAGTGAAGCTTGAAAGGTGTCTTTATCAACAGTGTTCAAGCTAGAATAAGCTTCCAACTAAAAATGGTTGTTTTCTTAATACACTCACGGTGCCGCTTGGTCTTATTTTATCTTCTCTGCTATCAGGAAGTCCAAAAGAAAGTAAACTGTAATTTTTTAAAATCTGCTATTTCCTTACAAGCTCTCATTTTCTATGGCAGAGATGTGAGTTTACCACTACGGCATATAGGCCATTTAATAAAAGATCCAATATTATTGGCAGATTTGGAGATACTGCAGATGAATACTGAGATTTAAACTCTTCAGGTTTATAGTGACACCCGCTGAATCACACCATCTTCAGTAGCTGAAATTTCTAATAATGTGTGATAGGAAATAAATGCCATGTATTTTTTCAAGGTACTGCAAGGCATTAAATAATCAATTTTATTGTTTTATCTGGAAGAGGAGACAATATATAAAGTTAGGTTAACTCAGACAAGACTGTACACCTAACTACGTCACGGCTAAGGAGGAGACTGACTTTTGCAAATTAATGCTTAAACACCTTTCTATTTGAAGTAAAACATTATATTCTTTCATGAATTTCAAATGCTTTGCCAACGAGTTGGATGGATTAATAGAGAACCCCAAATTCTGCCATCCACTGATACGCGGTACAAAAGCATGGAAAGGCATGTGGAGTTTACGTATTCTATGAAATTAGAGAGTTCTGAAGTCAGTGAGAGATGTTAAGAAGAAAAAATCCATCAAGTGACTGGATCACTCAGATTTTTCATTCCTTAAATTGCTTTCCCTTGAAAGCGTATTTGAATTCTGAGAAGAAAACACAATACTATTACTTTCATCTTCAGTAAATGCCATTCAGAATACTTTCAGCTCCTATCTTTAAATGCAGTATGGGTTGGTGTTATTTTGTGTTCAAAGCTTCTGAAGAGCAAAATAGTCTTATCTGTGCCCATGGTATTCTTTAATGGAGAATTTATTTATCTCCTTATTAGTGAAAACCCTTTTGGAACCAGTAAAGATTTCATACTGATTTAAATGTTAAGTGCTCAGTGGTAGAAAGATTTCACAAGAAGGGACTTATTTCTTTAGACAAACTCTGACATATACAATAGCTATGTGGTCTCTACCTTGCAGATCCAGAAGAGCAGATCTGTAGAACAAAGATGGCATCTACTTTGGAAGTTATATATAAAGTATGTGACATCAAGGGATTTTATTTTAGACTGACACTAACATGGTAGACATTTAAACTAGCCTTAGTAGTTGGAGTGCATTGGGTGTGCACCTTCTGATTTAGTCACATCTAAAAGGAATATGGTATATGCTGTAGCAAAGCACAGCAAGAAGGGACAGTTGGTAGACTGGCTGCAAATAATAATCTCCTGATTTGAATTAAAATATTAACATATCCTTCAGTTTGAAGGAAACAGCTACAAGGAAAAAAAGAGTGAGCCACTAAACTGTGAGTATTAGAACATAGAATCCAGATTACAACCTGCAGAGAGGGAGATCCTGTACAGAATGTTCTGTACTCACAGGATTTAACTAGGTGTAAAATTTTACAAAGGTCAACATTTCATGGAAGCTTAAAGTAAATAAGATATTATTTTTTCTCTTCCCTTTGTTTACATCTGTCTTCCATACTCCTTACTCAGGTCTCCCTGATAAATTCATAAAAAATGAGGTTGAAACCTTTCCATTTTATGGAAAACCAGAATTCATAGAAAACAATCTTACCATAAATTTCAAATGCAGCATTTTGAAACTACTTTGGATCGAGATTAGTGTCTACAGAAAACAGGATAAAACAAAAACAGGTCTGAAGATGACTTCAGAAGTAATGCAATTGCTCTGCAGTGACTGTACAGATATTTTTTTCTGTGGGTGATGCAAAATATGCTGTTAAAAGGTTAAATTATGTATAACCCATATAATACGCCAAAGGCTCCAGTTTCCTAAATAGGGCAGCTCTGTCTTTTGCAAATACAGTCAAATCTTGGGGCGACAGATGTTCCTTTACAAGTTGCATTATTTATATCACTAAGTATCTAAAAAAGTAGTTCCCAGGGGCCTATTTTTCAATACTGATTTTGGAAAATAATCTGCTTTGAGGCACAGTTGCCTCTAGCTAACTGTTGACTGGAACATCTCAGCTAGAACGGCAGTTAAGATAGAGCTTTTCAGCTGGCTAGATTATGTGTTGTAATTGCTCTACTTGCATTATTTGAATTCATGTATGCATAATATGAAACAGTTCTAGTTCTTCTGTGATGCTCTTGCTTTCAAAACACAGGCTTCAAAAACCCAGAAGCAATTTTGCTCATCGCATGCTGTCTTTCTGCTGTCAAGTACAAAACAACAGAGGCAACAGTAATGGTTGGGGCTGGTGTCTGCAAATAGCAATGCCTGCCCCATTAGCGCCACTGTCATACTGCCTTGTGTCCTTCTGCACATCTTCATCACGATTAGAACTTCCATTTTTTATTTCATATACTTTAATACAAGTGATCTGTCCTTTACAAAATATACTTCATGATGTTGAAAGTACTAGTTTTGAGACAGAAAAACCTCTAAGGCAAGATTAATTCATGGAATTAGAATTATCTGAGGATTATTTTAGTTCTAGAACTTAGAGTGTAAATTCTTTTTTGAAGACTTGCTCTATTTGCATTCACTACACATTTGTTCTCTTTCCTTCTTTGAGGCAGAATCCCACAAATACAACCTTTTGCAGAAAGGAGACTTTTTGAGTATTTGAGGTACCACTTTCTGACACATCAGCTTGGTCTTTGACAATAATACACATAAAGTAAGCTGCAGTCCTTAAACCACTATAACTTCTCTCGAAGTAGAATTGTGCACATTTGCAAATCTGTATGGAACACAGAAATAAATATTTTTACATATATGAAAATATAGCTATAATATCAATGGCAACTCTGTAGAAAGGCAATCTTTCAGTAGTTGCCATTTAGAAGTCTAGGTAATACTAATAAAATTAAGCATACATTCATGTACAGATAGCTCAGTTTAGAAAAAATACAGTATTTGCAAATAGCTGAAATACTATTCTGACATCTCTATCAATTTTTCAAACATTTCCCTACATCATTTGACCGGTTGCATATTAAGCACCCCGAGTGATATTAATGGTGATTTTGACTCCCTCTCTCCCACAGGCTCAGGAAACCCCAGCTCTTCTACCTTACAACCTCTTCCTTTAGAAATAAATTCTGTTTAAAAATATAGGACTTTCCTGCGTAGTCCTTCCTCTTACAATAACAATATAATCATTTCCTTGCCTGCCTTTTCTCTTGAAGTTTCTTAAGAGTCCATGGTTTTGAGCACAGCAAAGCACCACAAAGGACCACAGACCAGAGCTTCCCATATGAGGAAAGGCTGAGAAAGTTAAGACTGTTCAGCCTGGGGAAGCATAGGCTCAGTGAGGATCTTATCAGTGTGTACAAATATCTAATGGGAAAAATGAAGAGGGAGTGAGACCGCGGGGAGAGCCCAGTGACAGGACAAGAGGCACAAATTTGAAACAAATAAAAATCCAGAAATTTCTATCTGAACATATGAAAACATTCCTATGCTATGAGGCCAGTCAAACACTGGAATGGTTTACTGAGAGAGGTTGTGACATCTCCATCCTTGGAGATATGCAGACACCCTAAGGGATGTAGTGCTGGACAATGTGCTCCATCTGACCCTGATTGTGTGCTAGATGTAGCAAGTAGCTTTATATCTGCCTTTGCTTCCAGTCACTCAGCATGTCAGACCTGGAGTGCTTTTAGCCTCTACTCAGTGCTGTTTGGTAGAGACACAAAGCAGCAGCTGTGATACTACTCCAAGAAACTCATGGAAGAATATCAGTTTAAATTGAGATGCAGTTATCCTAGTGTCCAGGAACATCCTTCTTCATAGTTCACTGCATGATTTAAGATGTATTTGCAGGTACTTGATTAGACAAAGCAGCATTTCCTCTAAACTATCCATTTGTAAATTGTACCAAAAAGTAACAAGATGGGTGTTACAGCACAGAGAGAAGAATCATAGGAATTAGGCTTAAAAGTAATTTAAACTCTGAAATTTCAGTGTCTGCCATGGAAGATTATTTGTGCAGCAAGAAAAAAGAATTCATATCCAGATACATGAAAATTAATATTATAACAATGTTTTTTGAGATCTCTGCTCAAAATTCTGAACGTGAATTTCAAATGCAGCATTCTACAGGTACAGTTATCAAGGGAACTGATTTAACAAGGAGTAAGACTGAATTGATGAACTATTTTATTCTGTGCCACATGAATACACAGAGAACCTAGAGTAGTCATGCTTCAGGTGTGTTGTTTCAATTAGAAGTTAGTTCTAATGAATAAGACCCCAAAGAGTCTGACTTTCGTTTCAAACAGAGCTATCCAAGGGAGTAAGAGAGGAAAAAAAAGCCATCCAACTACAAAAAAACATAGTCCAACTATCCTTGAATTTGCTAGTATAGTATTTGGAAGTGATGATTTCCCTTGCAGCTGACTGCCAAGTAAACTTTACTCCAATGTTCAACACCATGGTTTCATGTGATTCATAACTCTAGGCACTGTGATGGAAAACAGTGTATTTTTACTCAAAAACCTTAGGCAGATTTGAGAAGAAAACGACCTCTTGACATCCTGAAAATAGATACTATTTTTTCATCTCTGTATATATGGGCAAAATATGGAGTATCTGTTTTGCTGAGGATTGAAGTATGATGTAGGAGTACACGTTATATCAGCCAAGCTGGAAGCATCTTGTCCTCAGTGACATGTACACAAATGATAACCGTGTAAAGCAGAAAAAAGAATTTGCATCCAAGTCAAACTCAGTCCTCTAAAGTCGGAAATTCACTGAACTGTTGCCTATTCAAACAACTGTATTGTGTTCTGTAGTTAGGACAGGCCTCTGAGCTGGCAATAACCCTGAGGTGGATTTGCCTAAGTTTTCATCTTTGCAACCCTTTCAAAGAAAAGTATTTTAAAAGCACAGTTGTATTGTAGTATGAAGTAAGAGAAAGAAATAAAAGGCTGAGGCCTAAGAAACCTTTTAACTTTAAAAACTTCTAGAAAAAGCAGCCAGGTAGAAAGCAGTCAGAAAACAAAAGCAAAAGAACTACTGTTTTCATCAATGTATTTATTGGTAAATACGTTTCCAAAAGAATAATGCAATACCAGCTGCTACCGTAGGTTCAACAAGAAAAGTACTAGAAAATATTGACAAATAAGAACTTAGTCAGAAGCTTTTTACAAATATTTCAATGTAAATTAAGACTGATGTAGAAATAGCTTAGTTATGTCCATCATAGAAATCTTGCCACATATTTACAAAGACCTGGAATTCTGAACCCCTTCTATTTGGTTTACCAGGATTTCACATGAAGTATATTTCAGGATTCTAAATCCAAATACTTGCTTTAGGAACTGCAATGTCAGTTCTTGATTTAATAAGAAAGACATTTATCATGTCAGACAAGTTGTTTGCCTAGGGTAGATAGGTAACTTGAAAATCGTAGCTGAAGTTTGAACTAATATGGTTTAAAAGATTAAAAATTAGAGTTTTAAACCCAGCTTTATTTTTTTTTTTAAGATATTACTGAAGAGGTTAGAAAATTTTAAATGTTACTAAGTCTTCCAAGTTTCTGTATGAGCAAATTTGGTTGCACTGTAAAATTATGCTTTTCCCCTAAGAAGCTGAATGTTATTTGGCAGCCATCTACTGCATTTCTTAGCCTCTACCAATATTTAAGACAATATGTATGCAGCTTCAAGAAGAGAAGGATGTAAATGAGAATCTCAGCCTACCTTATCAAAATCAGTATCAGAACTGTAAGTGCACCTATTTTCAGCTCTGTGTGCCTACATCATACCACGTCAGTTAACAATAATAATTACTAGTAGACTGTGCCCGCAAAATCCAAACCCCATTATCTGCCAACTTTCCTTTGAAATTTATGTTCAAATATTTCCTGTTCTACAGAGGAATTTTATTTGAAATAGATACTCCCCACGCTCTCTTGTGTTACACACACCTCAGTTGTTTAGATCAAGCACATACTGAATCTGTCATTTCTCCAAAGGAGGTGGTAAAAAGGTGACTCAGGCATAAAAGAGACAAGTAGAGATTAACTTTTTTAAACATAGCTTCTAGAAGTTTCTTTGTTTGATGGCTCCCAAGCAGTTTTCATTATCTTTCATGAAACATTAACCCCTCACTCCAAGATGAAAAAGAAAGCGATAAAAATTTCTTTTTTTTTTTTTTAAATAAAAAAAATACATCTAGTGCAAGACCAATTACATTCTTAGTGAGAAAATCCTACTTGCTTTAAAGGACAGCTTTGTATCAGCATTTTATTGCATGTGTAACTTAATACTATGGCCCTCAGGATAACAGCTGAGCACCTCGCATAGGGTTTATTGTGACATGTGTTTTCAAGTCTTCCAAGACAATAGATTTGTTTTCAGTAGGCAAAGAAAGTATTTTTCAAGAACAGTCTGTATAAGTTTTTAAAAACAATTTTTTGTATCTTTGGATAAAAGGCACTGTCAATGCCATTAGCTTTTAATGCTTGCCAGAATGGCCAGGTCTGTAGACCTATTTTCATTACTTTTAGAAGGGTTTAGGCAAGAATTTTAACATAGTTCCAGAGATTAAGATGTTCTATACCACTGAAATTCAAGGAGAACATGAAGCTAAAACCCAATATCCTCCCAGTCTCCTCTCAGCATGAGTTACAAACAACTGTGCAAGAATATGTGACACACATTAGAGGCCTGGAAATAGCATCTGCACTTACCCACCATGTTCTCTGGTGGTGTAAGATGGGATCTGTTTTATTCACAAGTACATTCTATTCTATTCACGCTTAAATTCTGGTTAAGGCTGTTCTTCGGAGGTCATTAACAGATGCGGCAGGTGGATCTGTTTTATTCACAGGTACATTCTATTCTATTCATGCTTAAATTCTGGTTAAGGCTGTTATTCGGAGGTCATTAACAGATGTGGCAGGTTGCAGGGAATGAAAAGCAGATATAAACATGCTACCTACACAATAAAGAGAAAAGAGAGGTATTAGGTAAGCACTATGGACTTGCTGATGAAGTACTGGTAACTATGAGAAAAGAAGCAGTTTTTGCAGTTGCTTCATTACAATCATGAAATGAAACACTTAAAGGGACAATAGTGACCCATGATGCTGTCCTAGCATTTTCACTCAAATCTGAACAGATTGGTTTCTGCTGTAAGACAGAGGTAAAACTGTAGCTGGCAATAGTGACTACCACGCACAAAGAGAAGCATAAGAAAAGGATAGAGAGAAAAGAAAAATCAGGTTGAAGGGGTCCCATCTGGTCAATAAGTCCTTTCTAAAACAGCAGCATTTTTGGCAGACTTTTTAGTGAGCTGTTTTTATAGACTTTCAATGGCAGGAGCTCCACATCCTCCTGGGGAATTAATCCCAGTGTTTCACCAACCACCTGGAACTCACTCATCCCACTATCTAACTCACATTCCCCGTAAGGCCAAAAACCATTGCTTCTCACTTAATCCAAAGCATATAAAAAGGACACTGACCTTTTCCTCTATGTAGCCATCTAAGTGTATCCATCTTCCAGTCATCTCCTTTTTAGATCTAAAATGCCATAGACTGAATAATGAGATGCATGTAGCAAGGCCAAATAGAACTAAAAGATGAGTTTGGTATCTCTTTAGAGTTTTATTGATATGTAACATGAACAAAAAAAATAAAACTCCACAACATTTTCATCTCATTTATGTGTTCAAGAAAAGTCAACATTTACAGATGTTTTATATTATTAATTGTAATAGTCATTTTCATAGGTGTTTATTGCATGAATACTTGAAAAATGATTTCAAGCTTGCCTCTTAAAGAGAAATAAAACCACATGTTCTGCTTCACTGTCATTAAAGAGGTATTTACAGATAAATGGCATAATCAGGTATGTAAGTCAGTACATTAAGATTCTGTCAAACTCCTTCAACAGAAATATTGATCTACTGTGTTACTTAGATTTGTTTACCTAAGGCAGACAAGAAGAATCAAAGTATAAAGAGGGAACTGAGTCAAGGGTGGATTTAAGTCATACAAGAAACAATCTTTTTCTCATAACATCTGTCAAAAAATAAAAAAATCCCTTGCATGAAAGTACTCCCTTACTTCAGATCCTACAGCAAGGAAAATAAAAATCTAACACCAGAGGAGTGCTGTGCTATTCCTCTGAATGTTGGATATTGCTTAGCATCACTCATCCTCCTGAGGAATCTAAAGCCTAAAGACTTAAGAAATTAGTTTGTGAATTCTGTGAAGTCTGACTCTCATACTTCAGACAAGAAATTTCATTCTAAGAAATGTTTCTACAAATCCTTTTGGTATCCATACTTGCCCTCTTTCCTCTAGCTAGAAATAATGTTCTAAAATCTGATGTGAAATTCCTAGGTTGGACAGCCTGAGGAACAAAGATCAGCATGTGTCATTCCAGACCATATGGTATTGCTTGTAGAGAAAACTGGAGCTCAGTATCTATTGAATCACACCAAAATTTTCAGGCAACCGTGCTTTCAGTTAGCTCAACTTAGAGTGAACAAAGGCAAATGTATTTTTACAATTTTTTTCTATTTATTTATCCTGTGAACTGCAAGTGCTTCTAAAATTTGAGAAGTCAATAGAAATTCAAAATACTTTGTAAATTGTGTGGAAATATGTTGAGGATCTACATCTAGGCAGTTATTAGACAAGCGTGTATAAGAAGGAAAAAAATATCACAGTGAATATCCTATATGTACTGTAGATAATTTTTGTCTTACTGGGAGTCAGATTTTCAGTTGTAGTAGAGCTATACTGTAGATTTTGTGGGTTTAGGAGGTGGTGAAACATACACTAAGCCTAGTAGTTGTTTGTTTGGCTTATGAGTTGGGATTACCAGTTTTCCAAAACTCATGTACATAATTATTACTAAAGTCAATTCTCACTGCCATTTCTGTGCTTAGTCAAACCCCAGCTATCTTTTTCCACTAATATAACCAATTTTATTAGCTATCACATAATACAGCAATATATGCCATAACTTTAATTGCTGAATTTGCAACAAAGAGATTTTGTTAAGAGATATTTCACTAGTCTGATCCCAGCTTTCTTCATGAAGCACGAGTGGCAATCAGCTTCTGCAAGCTTCAGCTCACAATAAGAAATAGAATCTCCATCTTAGAGTAGCCGACAACTTGCCAATGAGGTCAATAAACATGTAAACCAGAGATTCTGATGGTGTCCAACAAGAGGCAAGACTCACATGGAGCTACCTAAAATCTTGTCTGACAATTTAACACAACAGTATTTGATTTGATCAATTAATAGGCCACATACCACATGCTTGGCACCTGTTATCCTTCTTCTGGTTACCACTCTTCTTTAGTACATTCCTCCCTGGCTCCTAGGAGAACTACTCTAGGTACCACTAATCAAATTTACAGAATACATTGAACCCCACAACACTGTAAATGAGTGCTTTCACAAAACTAGTGCCACAGTCTGCTAAGATACAGACTTGTGACTTCTACTCTAATTTCTTCAGCAGCAAGAACAAGAGAGTGCTCAGTCCTTTGGTGATTCTTGTACAGGACCTCTGGTCCTATGGCTGCTGGGGAGAGAAGTGCCCTAAACAGAGCATAGGAACAGAACTGCTTAGGCTCTACTGGCAAACTTCAAGGGATAAGCCATTCTAGCCTTTCTAGACTATTCTATAGAGGGTAATACCTAAGCACATACATATTTACATAATAGATAATACTGTATATATATAAAATTGTATGCATACATATACATACATATGCAGTGGCTGAACTACAGACACACCATAAACACCAGCAGAAATGAATTTGCCAACATCAGCTGGAAAAGTAATACTTGACCAAATGGATTAATGTGTAGTAAGTATACTCCATGTTGCCTCTGGAAGACAAGTTAGCACATAGCCTGTCTTCTGAGGGAACTGCTTAGGAGACAAGATGAGGCTCTGTACCATCCCCTACTCTGCCATTTGTTACTTGTTTCTCCAACAATGGTATAAGGTACCTGAGAGAATGTTTCTTCTGAGAAACAGTACCTTGAATAACACAGAGCTTAAAGCATACAAGAAAGATGACACTGGAAAATTAAACCTTCCAGTTACTACAGGCAACCTGCCGGAGATAAAAAAGGAATCCCACTTCCAGCAAACACCCTTCTTTTTCTGCAATAGCCAAGAAAACAGCAACTCACCAGTTGTCTCCACAATATTCTAAAGTTTTCCCCAGTACCCTTAGATGTAAGGGTCATGTTGCATAAAAGAAAATTTCAGAGAGGGCTATGGAGAACAGACTATACCTCACATGCAAGTGTTTGCTGTCTAGCACACTGCCTGCTGAGAGCCAATGCAAAAAGAAGTTGTTCTTGTCCTCAGCTGCAAAGATTCTGAGTCTTTACTTTCAAATTGACCGTAACTCACCTGTGAAAATAACATTTTGTTGGTGCCTGCAGGAGGAGGAGTCATGAGAGAAATCCATTTGAAGCAAGTAAAATTAAACATTAAGCTATTCCCTTTGTATCCAAGCAGTAAAAAAAAAGTTGCAGAAGTCCTACGTGCAGTAGTGACAAGCATGAACAAGCTTATACTGTAGAAGATGGGAAATACATCATGCTAGAGCTTCTTACTGTATTCAAAGGACAATCATTTCTTACAGAAATAGTGAGAGATATACCAATTCTTGTAGCAAACAAACAATTGATGCAAAATTATAAGTATAGATTATAATGGCTACCATTTTATTAGTGCTGTTAAGATCTAGTTTATAAATTGTCCTTAGAAGTTTTTTTTTTTTTTTTGTAATCTTTCTGGGAGTTAGGCATGTGCATGCCGCTTTGACTGCAGTGGAAGTGGTATAGAGAAATACAGTGCAGGTCTGAAGAATACATGCTCTGCTATGCAGATCAGAAACCTTTCTATATAGACTTTTTCACCTGTTTTACGTATTACTGAATAAATACATTTCCAGTACCCTTCAACATTTAAAGCTTTTTTTCTTCTATGTCAGTGTAGGGCTATTCCTGAAAAGTGATTGGCAAATACTGTGTGCTAACATTGCAAAACATACATAGCCTCTCTATCTCCTTCAGAAATTACTGAACCCTTACCAATTTCACTCTTGCATCCAAAAAGCACTGCCTCCAACTGAGTGCAAAAATCTAAATTTTAGCATTAGTCTTTTACAATAATTTTTAGGCTCCTTCTTGAAATACCAGTGAATCTAAATTAAATTAAAGGAAAAAAATAAGACCATCCCAGGATTGTTTGCAGATCAGCTATCTCAGCTTGTGTTAGAAAATCAGAGCAGTCAAATAAACCTGAACGGAGAGTACAGGTACAGGCAAGGGCAGGAATCATACCCTCACCTTTGTACGCTCTTGCTGTCCAGGTGCTCTGTGATGCTGCGGGTGAACTTCAGGCTTCACAGTCTAATTTAGGACTGTGGGTTTTCAACAAAATTGATGAAGAGAACAAAGAGTCTGTAATGGTCTTCAGTTAGTTTAAAGACATTGCAGTCAACACACCGTGAGCAACACAATACAAATTTAAAAATGATGAGATTCGCTTGAGAAAATATTTTAATACAGATCTTCTAGTTAATACAGCTGTAAAAGCCCACTGCCAAGCTGCTTTCAATAAGAAGTAATGGAAAAAAAATCCTACTTTCTCACGTTTTTTTAACTGCCCTCATCATCTCCCATTAGCAAAATGATTCTCCTACTCTCTTCCACTGAAAATGTTAAGAAAAGAGATAGTGAAAAAAGTGTGCCGCATTCATTTAGTAATTTTGTGTCTCTAAAAGTGCAAAATGTGGGTGGCTCTTGAATGAAACACAATATTTAACTTCTTGATTGTAAACTTTTTCTCAGTTTTTCATCCCACAAGAAAAAGAAAAAATCATAATAATACAAAGAATAAAGAGCAGTCATTTTTACAAGTTAAGCCAAATTTTCATTGCCATTTTTCAGTGGGAAAATGGGATTCCATGTCACATTTTCTTAATAAAAATATGGATCAAAATATATTTTAAACTCATCCTTCTCTTACCTAAAAATCACTGAAAGTAAATCCCTAGACTCAAACAGTAACCTGAAATATGAATTGAAGGAAACAGGAAAGACCAACTATTTTCCAATACTAGCATTTTCAGGACTTCATACAAAACATTACAGTCTTACATACATAATTACTTATTTTCATTAAAAAAAGGTTGGATTTTCTCCTGATCTGGCCACCTGCATCTCATAAATATGGAATTGGTTTGAAAGGGAGACACAAATGTCTATGTTAATTACAGGTTCTTGGTTCTTGTTAATTTTCTGTTCACCTTGTTTATAATTCAAGAAACACAGTAGAAATACTTTATCAATAAATGTACTTTACAGTACTCATAGTGAGAAAAAAAAAATCCTTGACTTCATTAAATGTCATATTAACACTAAATGGTAATGTTAGCACATCTGGAACTTTAAAAAAACAAACAGTGGGTATTACCTGTTTCAGAATAAGTTTTTGGAGACTTTTTCTCTTTTATTGAGGTAATGTTATGTTAAAATCAAAGTTTGGGTGCTTAAATAGAAATTAGACATTGAATATTAAGAAAATATCATGTGTCTGTCTGGACAAAACAGTTTGGAAATGATTTCTGGATCAGTGGACAAGGCTTCTTGCTGGCCTGAAAGAAAATAACTTTGGTGACATCTTTATAAAGTACAAAGGAAGAAGAAAGTATGATTTTTTTTTTTTTTTGCTGATTACATCACATAATTTATAGAAATGGATTCAAGTGATGAATTTCAGTATAAAAGTACATTCAAATCCAGTTCAAAAAGTTTTGGTGCTGTGAAGCCATGTTCCCTGCTATAGGCTTAGACTGATGTTACCAGATAGAGGAATTTGATCTGTTGTTCTAAGTCATGCCCCTTGTTATTTAATCTGTTCTACCTTACAGAAGTTCTGCCTGACAAAAGAAGTGGTCGCAGGCATCCCAGTATTCCACTTATTTGCTGAATCTTGTTTCTTTGTTCATTTGTTTGTCTGTCTGTCTGTCTGTTTGTCTATCCACCTCTCTCCTAAAATGCATGATTACATTTGGAGATTGCTATGTCTGCTATTTCTTTTGGAACAGAGTATATATATAATAATGCATGGGTATGCCCTGATCTCCAGAAATGAGGTTTTTTTTAAAGTAGATGGCATGCAGTACAATATAAACTTCTCATGATTCAAACAAACTTCCTTCTCACAGCTTTAGAACACCCTATGTGTGGAAACTGGACAATATGATTGTCTTATGCAGAGAAACAACAGTACTTTGAGATATGTGGTCAGCCTCTTAGTGATTTGGAAGGCTGGTCACATATTTTGAAAGTGGGGTATGATGGCACATCCCAGATGATAAGCCAAGCTGGTTTGTGTTCATTTAATTGCAGATCACATCACAAACTGATACAATTTCCACTACAAAAACCTGTGCAAGTATATCACCTAGCTGTGCAGCTCTACAGAAGTCCAGGCATTTGGGGACTGGTCAAGCCCACTTTACGAAGTGGAAAAGAAAGGGCACAGGCTTAGATAAAAGTTGGCATAGTATCACTGGTATGCTGCCTAAATAACCTGATCAACTTGATAATCATTCTTAAAAGTATTTATATATGGATAATTCTTGTAAAAGTTGTGCTGATTTCTAGAAAAACAGTTGCTACTGATCTTTTGTGGGACAGTGTCAGAACTTAACTACAGAATGTATAGCTGGTGTTGCAGGTTGGTTTCAACTCATCCAAAAATAAGAGTACCTGTTCTCACTATTAACCTTCATATGGCTACAAAACTGTAATTTTTTTTCATGTAGAGACCATGATCCACCCGAAAGTTACAATAGGCTATAATAAATTCAAAACTATGAAGAAATGAAAGGAAAGGAATGAGAAAATTACAGTGGGGATGAATTGCAAGGACACATTATGAATTAGTAAAGTCTGTTTAATGTGAGGTTTATACATATTCCTTCTATTAGCAGACTGCTTTTCAAGAGGTACTATTCCAAGTAATAGTGTTACAGAACAAACATTTAATACTTTTTTGTTTTCATATATATAGAACTACACAGTACAGTCAAACACTAATTTTAACTTTAATTTCTTCACAGTAAGATTTGTTTTCTGGAAATTCCAGTACTCAGGTACTATGCGTTGCATGGACTGCATGAGGTCCTTATGAGGTGACCCAAACTGCAGGATTTTTTTTCCTCTTTTTTTTTTTTTTGAATACTTTGCTTACTCCCTTAAAAAGACATTGTTGTGAACTTGCACTATACTGCTGGAAATAGAAAAACATTGTGACATTTCAAAACTGGATTTCTAGAATAAGCCCTTTGAGAGATCTGTAATAACACAGCTTTCATTGTTGCTGGCCCTGAGGCTAACTCTAAAGAAACCTCAAATCACCTTTCTGCAATACAGAAATAATGCGTTCAATCTGATTAAAAATAAATAAATAAATACAGGTAGCTTTAAATGGGTATGGAAGACCTTTAAAGCCTCACCCTCCATTAGGAAAGCATCATTCTCCCAAGAGCAAATGAAAGAAAGAGTGCACTTCAGGGAAGTACAGCGTTCAGTGCCTGTCAAGCAAATGTAAAACACAAACCACAACAGATGTGACTTCTGCCCTTATGGTGGGAGGTAAGAAGAGAGCACTTAGCCCACAGCTGTTACTCTGGAAGAGACAATATTTTCTTTTCTGCTTACTCCAGATTTGTATTTGAAAGCAAGAGAAGTAAATAGAGAGGGCAAAAGGCCAACATAAAGAAAGGTCAATTTTAGCTCCCAAATGCAGCTATATATAACAATAACAATAAGGCTTAATCCTCTCCTCTTCTGCATGAGTTCTAGGAATTGATAAATTACAAGGCAGAGAAAACTAGCAGAGAGAAGATGCTCTTTGCCTAGGTCTTAGGGAGGTGGCAGGAGCAAAGGACATATCAGTTCTGGTCTCAGCTGTAAAAGGAAAAGTGTCCATGTTAGACTAGAGTTAAATAATCTAAAACATGCTTACTTGCTGCTGAAATTAGAATGGGGATTTACAGCTCAGGAAAGAGACTGAGGAGTCATCATGGATTTTCCTCTGAAATTATCTCATCTATGCACAGAAGACGACAATATGCTGAGCATTGTCAGGAAGGACTTGAAGAATGGGATGTAGAGTCATGTTTTGCCACTTTTGTTTTGGCATTCATGTATTGAATATTTCAGGCACTTCTGGAATTCATATCCCAAGAAGACATGGCTAGAAGCAGAAAAGGGCAACAGACACAAGGGTGTGAAGCAGCCAACATATGTGAAGAGGCTGAACAGTTGGTGTTATTCAACTTGATGAGGAGTAGGTGTGTAAGGTGTGACTAAACTGGGTTTTACAAGATGATTAAAATGGTGGACTGGTTGACTGTGGGTGTTATTCACTCCAAACTGCGCCTCAAAGAAGATAAATAATATATGTTTTCAAGGAGAAGTTGATGAACTTTAGGAATTGTTGCCACAGTGGCATGAGTGGTTGTGAAAGGGAAAAGTCAACAAATATATAAGCAGATCTATAAACAGATACTAAAAGGAACACGCGTGCCTGATATACCTAATACAATGACTGTAGTTGTTGGTAAGAATAGGGAGAACAGTCTTAAAAAGCCTCATGGGTTCATATGTTTCTCTTGCTGACTAGCAGCTCTTTTTGCTACCATGAAGGCAGAACACTGGGAAAGGTGAATCACTGTAGTACCATCTAGCATGGATTTTCTTGCTGTCTCTCATAGGTAGACCATAAAAGTAGTTTAATACTGGTGTCTAACACAAATTATTTCTTCAGGCATGAACATGAAATGTTAACCCATTTCAAAATCCTAATAATTTTTCATATATTATTCTTTTACTCTTTCAGCTAATTCAGATAGCAAAGGGCACAACTTTTCTTTGAATGGCAGATGTGCCCTCCTAGTCTATGCATACTTTATCTCATATGTACACTCTTCTCTATATGTATAAATACATTGATAAGAACATAAATATTTTTGAAGTAATTTTGGAGGTGATGCAGTACATGCTGAAAAGCAGGAGAGTCTTTGTATTTCACGCCTGTCACAGTTGCTCCCAGAGTTTTTGTCTGATCTTTAACATCCCACTCATGCTTATGTAGTTGCCTCTGTGCAACTCTAAAACTACAGAGCTGGATCTCTCTTGCAGGCATTACAGAGCTGTCCCATAATCTTTGCCTCCTCAGAAAACTTAAATATCAGAGATAAAACACTTAAAATGAAGCAATGGTTACAGGCCTTTTGTATTGTGCTCTGCTTCAAGACAAAGCCTGACTCCCACAATGTCACAATCTCTCTCTAATTGAAGAAAACATTGTCATTAATATTGTCATTAATAGATAAAATGATAATACTATAAAACTAGTGATACAGTAACTGGTGATGTTATATAAACTCTCCTGTGTGATAAAGAAACAAGATGTTCATAGTCTCATCTTATATGCAAATACATTACCACTAACAGCCTTCCGGCTATACCATACACTAGATCAAACAAGTGAGTGGATGATCTAGGACTTCAGTTTATCAAATTCTTTTCTGTCTGCTAGTGTGTGGTGTTTTCACTGGCAATTATGATAAATTAAGAAATTGCTTATGCTTAAACAATACTCCTAACTGCTTTATGACTGTGGTTATCTTGTGATTGCCGTCAGCAGTTATGCAAATGTCTGTTTTGATTTCTTTTACAAGGAGCATATTTGCCTGAAAATTTTCATCCAGCTTTCCAGAGAAACAAAAACAACATTGTTCCCAGAAAAGGTGTTCTTTAGTTTGTTGGAAAAAATCTCCCCTTAGTATTAATGTGATGATGTACTCTACTGCCTTTAACCTGATTGTATTCTGTGCAGGTTCTTATACTATACCCAAGGCTGTAGTGTCTGAATGCTTCATACAGCTAAGCGCCCATCAAGGTGAGCTATATTGACCAAGTTTCCTCTCAATTCCCTCTCTTAACATCAAAGTATGTTATATTAGGTTTTAGTGCACATATTCCTCAGCTACTAATTGGTTATGAGCTGCTGTGGGGAAAACTATGGTCAAGGAAATAAACTTTGCTGGAGATTGAATGATGTCTCTGGTCATTCTTATATATAACAGGAATTAAGTTCAAATCTTTAGACCCAGAGATGAAAACATGCATCCTGAGTTTACCCTTAGGGTGAGAGAGTGCTCAGAAAGTACTGATGTCCAGAATGATAGTAATTTAAAGTCCAGAAAGTTGCGGCACTTCCTGATTGTATTGTATTGAAAGGCTGTTTGGACAAATACTTCTCATAAATACCTATTTTTCTATAATTTAACTCTGTAGCAGAACAGGTGAATTGCTGCAGAAGAAAATCTCAAGATTTTCCCTCTACCTGGAGAAATACACCCATGAACTGTTACTTGGGTAGTATTTCTCCAGCTATGCTTGGGGGTTACAGACTGCAAGTATTTGCAGAATTTTGGATACATTTGTAGATACATGATGTAACTAATTGTATATGACTTCACAGTGGTGAAACATTATCAGGAATCCAGCAACAAAAGAAAGAAAACTCTACCAACAAGTCCTTGCTAGGTTGGTTTTTATTTTTTTACTTTTATTTATATTTTTATTTTGCAAACCTCTAGAGAACTTCTT
Source organism: Aquila spilogaster (assembly GCA_024606505.1). Lineage (NCBI taxonomy): Eukaryota > Metazoa > Chordata > Aves > Accipitriformes > Accipitridae > Aquila > Aquila spilogaster. The sequence continues at coordinate 101,569,364 of JANHGO010000063.1, forward strand.
TACCACAATCTGTTTTCTCTAATATTCAGAAAGACACTGTCATTTATGATGTCTGAAGAGTTGTGTCTTCCCCTACAACTTCAATTTCTAGTGCTGCTGCACAAACAAAGTTGATGGAGCACATTATGGATTTTTCACTTGCCTAGAAGAGGAAAATCAATTTCCATCTAATAGAGCAGGAGGTCACTAAATACTACCAACTGCTCTGTGACACTGTAGACTTAAGCAGTAGTCCTATGAGACAGATACGAGTAGGGAACAATATCCTGGAGTGCATTAGTACACAGATAAATAGAGAGGAAAATGAGACACTGAAAAAAATGAGCTAAGAGACTAAGCTTCTATTTCTTCAAAAATATCTGGACAGAAATGCTGTACAAAGAAGCTGGAGTTCTTGCATCCAAGTCAGACTTGCTACATAATTTTCCTATGATGGAGAGCTTGAACTTCCATGCACACTGTAAATCTACCATAGGTGAGAGTTCAGGTCATTTTGTAAAAGACAGCTGGAACAGCTGCAGCCCTGAGCGATATGTACTCTTTTGCCACTGTGAGAAATTTTAAAATGAGATTAATGCAGCTCACTTCTGGGATATATTTAGACATGAATATGAATAAATAAAGGAATAAATAAAAGCAATCCATACAATATTACAGAAGTGAAATGAAGTGAGCTGTGCCATTATCCATGTTTACCTTGATCATTTTCCCATTGAGGTGAAGGGCTAAGGGAGCTGGGGGGACAGGAAGAACCTAAACATTTGTCCAAATAAAAACTGAGTATCATGTCAGTTTGTGATAAAACAACCAATTGTTTTTTATGTAAATTTATGCTCTTTTTTTTTTTTTTTCCTATGAGAACATGGCTGGATATCCTACCCTTGTTTGTAATTTGCAGGTGATAAATTTATTATACAGAAGACACACACACCTCAAGTTCAGCTGTATTGTCACCTGATACAGGACATTGTTCAAAGCTAACAATTTTCTTCTAATAGATATGTAGTCTATGTCTTATGCTATAACAGGAAAGAGGACAGGGTGAAGCAACCCAATGACAGCAGGGTTTCTTGACCTGTGGTCATGCCTGAATGCTCAGAAGCTGAAAAAGGAAAGACCCAAAGAGAAATTGTGCTGGTTCACACTGACTGCAATTTGATCTCTTGTAGAAATATCGGCGCCTTATGAAGTGTTTCTGTGGAATGCATATTATCTGGATGAGAAGCATTACAATGGGAATTCAAGGAAGATGCAGGAAGACACTGAGGAGAAGCTGATGGATTTTTATTTGCAGGTGTAGGACTAGCAGCCAGTGAGGGCACAGCTAAGTATAAGCACAAATTCAAAAATAAGAAGTAACTGGAGGACTCTATGACTGTAACCATGCTTGTACATCACATAAAACCATGTGAACACTAAAGATAGAAACAATCAAAAAGCCATCTCTTTTATCTTCCATTTATTTTCCAAATGTTCACAAATAACAAAGTACAGATTTCTCTACTCTACATCAAGGTAGGTAAGAAAGAAACAAATATTTAAGCAATGGTTCCCATGGTGTCTGCTCAATACAAACAGTCCCTTATTAAACAGTAGTTCTGCTGACTTCAGCTAGGATACTACTCCTAGTCAATGATGTCAGAGTAAAGTCTTAAATACATCATCCATGGATGAAACCAAGCAATAGTGCTGTCATTCCAGCTGAGGTCCAGTTAGAAAAAGTTACAGATTTACTAGTAAGAGTTTGTTTAGTACTAACACTTACAACAGTGGATTGTCATAGAAACAAACATCTTCCAAAAGAGAGGCAGTAAATACAAGGGAGATGTTCTTCAGGAAACAGACCTTGTTTCTGCTTTCTAAGTATCACAGAGCAGCAAAAGAAAAAAAAAAAAAAAAAGATTAAGAAAGGACTCCCTTAATTTAATTATATTTGCTCCAGTACTTCAGAGAATTTATGAGAGTGAGACATATATATCTACTAAGCATGTATTCCATTTTGAAATATACTCTCTTGGGTCAAATTTCTGGAGTTTTACTGCACAGGCGATGAAACAAAGAATGGATCCAAATTGGTTTTAAATTAATCAAACTCACAGTTAAAAAGCAGAGCATCATCATGTAGGTTAAATGTCAGTTGTTCATCTTCAAACTTCTTTTTTTTAACTTACCATAATTTACCTTTTCAAGTGTAATGCCCAGTTAAAACCAGGAGAAAATGGCAATAAGATAAGAGAAGGACAATTTCAGTTATAACAAACTCACTATAGAAAAGATAGGAAGATATTAATTAATCTCTTCTCACTGTTTTCTCAGTAGGGCAATTGCACTTTCGAATTCATGGTACTTGTAATGTATGTGATCTCACAGCTGAATTATAGGTGAGAAAAGAAGATAGGAAAATGTATTTTAAAAGAGCAAGAAAGGCTTCATTCAAAGCTGCAGAAGTCATGGAAAAACCATTATGGATTTCTGCGAGCTTTATATCAGACCATTAACAAACAAGTGAAAAATTATTCAGGTTTAAATAACCTGAATAAAATAGCTAGTCTTTTGGTTATCACGTTCACTTTCAACTTCCCTCTTTGGTGCTTTTTTTCCAGTCACAGACTGCTCTTTGTAATAGTACAAACATTGACTGGGAAAAAGAATGAAAGCATCCTGTTACAGGGCATTCCTGGGCAAGCTTACTACCTCATTATATGCCACTCCTGCCCATGCCTGACATTAAGAAAGGGCCACTGCAGTCTGGCCCCTTTTACCACATCATTGAATACACTTAGCACATGACAGCAGGCACATTTTAATCCAAGCTTATGAGAAAATTCCTTTTTCAATTAAATTGTGAATGTTTAGGAAAAAAAAAATAGCCTGACTTGCTTGAGTGCATCAGAGAATGTTGGAAAGTAGGCTGTGCTTGCTGCGAGCTGAGAAGTGCACACATGGGCAAGGTTTGTTCCAAGAAGGAATTGTTCCCCTTAATTTCTGTCAGATGAACAATGTTAATGAAGTCAATGATTCTATTTACGAATTCACACATTTTGGCAATTTGGGACCTGCCTGCTCAGTATATGTGCTGTTACCAGATGTGCTTCTGGAGGGTTTGGGTTGTTACGGTGATAGGTCTCTCCCCATGATGCGTGCCATTGGCTAACTCTGGTGGGACTGACGGCGCTGGCT
>JANHGO010000063.1:101580654-101603697 GCA_024606505.1 Aquila spilogaster
TTGTTTTTCAAATAAAGCCATTTTTGCCCTTTTCTGCACCGCCTGCTGTATCCATCACATTGATGCAGTACAACAATGTGCTGCAGAAACAGAGCTTTAGCCTAATACAGTTAAACCAAATTACAAAAATCTCATTGACTTTAGAGGGAAAAAGTTCTAATAAATGAAAGATGCCAGCCTGTCACAGTGCATAAAGTATTGATCAGAAATCTTATTTCCAACAAGTTTGTTGTCTGCTTGGGACCATGCACATCATTCTGGGATGGATTTTATATTCCTAGCACAGAAAAAACTTCCATTGGCTTAGTAAGCGGTTTCACTGAAAACAGAATTGAGTAAATCAAGGTTTGGGCTGTATCATTATCTCAGCTTTCCCTGGTGAGCTATAGTATTGTGTTTTAATTGACATCGCGTACGTCAGTCTTTCAGTCACATCTGCTACTTAACAGCAGCATCTTCCTAGATCATTCATAATTTGTTCCTGAATTTTCAATGATTTAATGAAATCCTTTGAACTGAATAATGGCATTAGCACTACAAATAAACTGAGTGATTTCATTGCACTTCACATATTTTATTTTTGCTTTCATTGTTATGACAACCAAACAACGCTATACATGTGGGAAACAAAACCGGTTTTATCTGGAAGACTATTTAATGTTTTATGAAACTAAAATGAATCTGTGCTTAATAATGTGTGGACTCAAAATGAAAGCACATAAGTCTTCTTAGGGGGTGAAATTACATGCTGTTTCAACAAAGAATAACAGACTAAAAAACCTTGGTTTAGAAAAAGCAGACCACAGAAGCCTCCTCTCTTAACACAACACTTACAAGGCAAGCTGTATAGTGTAGGACCCACACCGAAGTCTATTAACTGTGTTGGTAATCTGCATGGTGATTTCAGTGGTTGCTGACTCAATGCTTTTAAGAATATTTAATGAGTTCACAAGAATTAAGTTCTCAAATAGAGTTAGATTTAATCCTTGTCCCTCATCAGTCACATGACTTACAGCAACATATTTTTTTTCCATGCACCGATTGAAGAGTCCTCTGAAAGTTCAGGTTTTTGTATGGAGGGCGGGACAGGAGATGTCTGGGTATGGAACCATTCTTAGATGTGGTATTGTCCCCAGATAGTCTTAAAAAAAATTGTCAAGTACAATTATTTCCTTTAGCTTTCTCTAATAAGGACATTTTGCACCTCTTTTGGCTCCAGATATAATAGCATGCATTTAGGCCGCTAGACAAGTTAGTATGCAAGAAACTGTGTGGGGAAGTCCTGAGGGAAAACAACCGTAAGCCAGTGGCACACTAGCACCTCCATTAGATATCCCTAAATACCTCTAGATGTAAATGCTTAAGAGAAATGACATCAAATTGGAAGTCTAGGAGGAAGAATGTGAGGAAAGAGTCATTTTCTGCTCATTTTTACTGTACTGAGCAGAAGCACAACTTAATTCTCCATCAGCTTCCTTCTTTATAGACTGCAATCATCAGAAATTAGTTCAGTCATGACGGAAAGGACTTGTAAATGGATAAAAAGCAAAAGAATAAAGGAAAACAGGAGAAGTTGCATGCACATACCTGAAGATGGATTTTCTATTCTCTACATGAATGGAAAACACAGGAAAAACCTGGAATAACTATACAGGAGTCAAATGAAGAAATATGTGCATGTGTGAGATAATTGCTAGGGTAAGGGAGGATAAAAATGAAAGTAAAGCCTTCTCATTACCTGATCAGAACCTGCAGCAGAATGGTGGGAATTTCTGCTTGCTTTTGGTGACGATGCCACAAGTAAACGTGAAAGGAATTTTATGACCTCAGTGACCTCAATACAAGTGAGACAGTAGTAAGTCACTCAAATTTCTACCTTTTAAAATTAAGTCAAGAAGTAGAAAAAGGATTCAATGAATATGGCACAGAGCTGGGATCACTTCATACACACCTTGATGTTCAGGAAAGATCAAAATAGGAATCCTGTCATAATAGAAATCATTTATGATTCTCTGATCCTGAGCAGACAATGTATGGACAAATGAATTCTAGTGACAAAGATCTGAAACCCTACTTTGCAGTGAGTCCACTGCAAAAGAAGAAATCCAGAAAAGGTTATGTGAGTGGATAGATCTTTTTGTTCCCTTCAGTGATACACTCTACTGTATTACTGCATTTTTGGGTAATTTCACTTGGACCTGAAAAGATGATGTTTATGATACTGTTAGCAGATAAATTTTTAAAATTACTTTCTAGGTTGCTGTTTATTCTGATTTTCAACATTTATTTCACTTTTTAAAAGTTAACTGTATTTCTGAAATTAAGAACAGTTTAAAATTTTGCCTTGAAAATATCAAAACGAAATGCTGAACTTTATTTTTTTTCCATTTTTTCTCAAATTTGAAATATTCACATATAATTTTGATCTTCCCATACTTGCAATTTTCAGTGCGTAATATATTTCACCAACAATTTTTCGAAAGAGAAGAAGAGAAAGCTATTATCTTCAATTAGATTGATGTAGGAAGGAAAATCACCTATAACTTTAATTCTCCATTGGAACAGAAATAAAAATCAAAAAAGGACTGCTAGTGACTGCTAGTGAGAAAGACTGATGGAAATGGGAAAGGCTGGGGAAGACTTTACCCAGTTTGGGATCTCTCAGATCTGCTATTCAGTCAACAGAAAATGTACTCTCCATTGGCTTGGGGAACAGCTACCATGTAATACAAGTGATAATATAAAGTAACATCACAATCATGGATAAAAATAAGTCAAATGTTGGTAGGTCAATACACACTTTATACAAAAATCCACAGAATAAAAAATTAGATTACCTTTAATTTGCAGCTGCTGGTCTGTAGAAATTCTGCTTAAAGCTGAACGGTAAAGCATTATAGGTAATGGAGTTGATTATGGTTCAATACTTATCTCTCTCAAACAGAGCTGTCTGGACTTTAATGTTTGCAAAGTGCTTTGAGACAGCAGCAAGGAAAGTATTGTTGTGTAGAGGTATAGGCTTTTTGGCTGGTTGGGAAACTTGAAGCGATCATTTCCTGACTTAGTACAGTGGAGTTCATTTAAAGCAATAACAGGAGAGAAACTACTCCCCACGCAGCAATTCATAATATTTTAAAGAAGCCTAGAAAATTGCTTTCAGATGGCAGCACTGTAAAGTAAAAAGGCAGATTTTCTTTTTCCACAAGAATACTTTTCTTTAAATTGCCACTTAAAAAAAATGAAATCATGAAATGACAGCGTATGTGCATCAGGTTTGTCAATGGATTTAACAACACAAATTGAAAAGCCTGTGGAAATCAGTATGAATGCTGCCATTGGGATGTGAAGGATTTACTTTTTTTACTCTCCCCAGTCATCCTGTGACACTGAAGATGTTACTTAACTTTTATTTACTTTAGGACTCTGTAAAATAAGAACAATATTTGTTAGCTTTAGTCAGTACTTTGGGATTAGCTGGTGCCAAATTACAAAGTTTGTGTAGATTGTTTTTAGCAGCTCAAGGTGAAGAAAAGACAAAGAGTTTCACAATAAACTCATTTTTAAAAAGCAGCTATAGATACAATTTTGAGATTCAAAAATATACCATTTACTACACCTCTCTCTCTTGTGAATACAACAGTTATAATGTACTGATTCTGAGACATAAGTTTTTTTTAGCAAATGTTACAGGATATGACATTCCCATGTATCTTTACTGTGATATATAAAATAAAGAAACACATAAATGTAGTATTAGTGAAAGCAAGAATAATATATTCAGTAGATGGTACACAAAGGAATATGAACTGTAAAAGAGATGTGTGCATTTTTCAGTTTTTTCTTTTTTTTTTTTCCTTTCCAAGATCTCTAATGCACAGCTATCACTGCAATGAATGACAAGGTAAGCAGTTGTGAAATTCAAGCATTGTTAAATACACAACTTCAAACCTGAATCTTCACCATTCACTTATGTTGATCAGTCCCAAAAAGTGGGGATATGTACTGGATATATGATTCAGAAGACTAATGTGCAATGTCTAAGAAAATATACTTTGATAATAATTATTAAAGTAAAAGAAAACCATTTAAAACGATTATATGTTATTAAAATTGATCAGCAAGAAAGAAACTCCACATATGCAGTTAACTTCAGCATGATACTATCTAGGAAGTTAAGAGAAGACAACTTTGTTCTCCAAATATAAAATATCTCCCCAGAAATATGCACAGAGATTACCCACCTGTAATCTCTGACAAAGCATTAGGATCAACAAGGAAGACCTAATTTATTTATTTCATTAGCAAAACTGCATCACATAGAATAATCAATAGTATAAAAAATAGACTCTGGTTGACCTGACATGAAAGTTAAATAAAAAAGAGAAAAAAAAAATAGTAAATCTTAGTAAATAACCTGTTTCATTTTATCAGATAATTTCACTGGGACATAGTTTACTCATCGCTTTAGAAAATTCACTTGAAACAAATTCAATGAAAATAATTTGTTTCAAAAAAATAATATCTTGTCACAAAACAGTCGATTACATTGAATTTGAACATTAAACTTTTTTTTTTTTTTAATTAGAATGTTTTCAGGAATGTACTACGACTTTTCTAGACATGCTAATTAACCATCAACATCATTTTCACGAATAACAGAGGGTTTCAACCAAAAAATTCACCACAGTCAGATTTTATGTCAAAAGAAGAAATCAATACAAAATGTACTGACGCATCATTAATGTTATTATGGACAATAACTGTATCAGAACTACTCTCAGTTGAAATTACTGAGAGAAGATGCCCAAATATCAATGTCTAAAGTCAATCTCTGAGTAAGCTCTCCTTTTGACTTCATATAATAGCAATTCATTACTTATAAACTTTTCTTTGTAGCCACTTTTTTGGTCAGCTTTTCCACCTTATATTCTTCAGACTTACCACTGTTGTCTTTTATCTAACCTAACATCCTCTTTCTTCTTAACTTTCCAACATCTAGAAGTTTCTGTATAAAGCAAATGGCCCATTGCAGTGCCATATACAGAAACACGAGGCACCTCCATGATTTACACCTAATAAGAAACAGGAATAAGGAGATGTACAAGTTGCTTCTTTTGGTTTGTTTGCCCTATAACGCTTTTCTATTTCAGGCCATTGCTTTCATAATCCTTATATTATATATCTGTGATGAATCTGAATTAGAGAGAAGAATATATGTATTATAAATATACATATGCAATAAATCCCTCTGAGAATTACTTTTTCCTCAAAATAATAAAATTTATTATTAAGGTTGTTCCCTTTCCTAAAGGGAAAAGTTTTCATGATTTTATGGAGTTTTTCCTTTTTTCCTCTATTCATCTCAAAACCCTTAAGAATAAATTTATAGGCTAACATAACTTAAGTGGCAATAAGAAAATTATGCCTGACTTTAAAGATGTCCTGATGGCCTATTAGTTGGTATTGGTTTTCTGTCTCTTGAGTGCTGTAGAGTGTGTAGTCTGAACTGATAGACAGATGTGTGAATGTGATGTATTGACACACTGAATACTAATAACCCCATCAGACCCAAAGTTTAATAACGTATTCTAATTTGTGCCTGCCTTCCTAGTCCATCATGTACCTGGTTAACAAAAAAACCCAGACATTTTATGTGAAGTGTCAATAGCTTTGTTAATCTAATTGCCAGTAATAATAGTCTTAATGGAAGAAAAAACTTCCATTCACAAGGATCCTGCATGAAGGATGTTCCTTCATATTATCTCTGGCCAGCTCCTGTAAAAATGGCCCATGCTTGTTTTATTAGCAAAGCCATAACTGGCTGGTTTCTGGTAGAGTAAATAAACTTATGACTATGGCCTCATCAAGGACCAGAAGAGGGAGAAGTCAGCATGGATAGAGGCAGCAACACTAATGGCCTTGCCAATAATAAGAGACTTTTTCTTTCTTTTATTTAATTTTTCTTTTTCACTCCGAAGTGACTGAGAGGTAGCTGTTGGCCTCCCACTCTGCCTGAGCCGTGCTCTGCCCGGTGCTGGGCTGCTAGCCAAGTGCTACCACTGGGGCCGCCTCTTGCAGGGTGGGGATGAGTCCTGGTGGCTGCTGTGGGCCTTCCTCTTCAGGGGAAGCTGGGGACCCCCAGGTGAGTGGACCCTGCCAAGGGGAGAGGGGTTCCTGTGCCGAGTGGAGGCACCAACTGCCTCCATCTGCTCCAGCTCCTCCTGTGGCTCCTCCGAGCACACGGCATTCGTAGTGGGGTTTCCTGGACCCTCACAAAGGATGCCTGGGAGCTCCTCAGCGCTGGGGCCCACAGGGCTGGCGGAGTGGCCTGGGTGAGAGGCAGGAGGCCCTTGCTGGGAGGTGGTGGGGCTGCGGCCCTGTCCTCCTGCCCTCCTGAAGAATGGATGTCACGGCAGTCCTGCTGCTGGCGGATCTCTGGGCCATAGAGGGCTGCAGCAGTGGTGACGAGCCACCTCACAAAGGTCACTGTCTGATCTTTGGTCAACGGCTACAGCACCTGCAACAAGGCTGCCTGGTTGAGCCCATGCACACAGAGGAAGCCCAGCACAGTGCATTGTTGTATAAATACCTCCCACCACTCATCACCGGAGACCATCGTCTCAATCTCCTGTTGCAGCCACAGGAGCAGGGGTTCGAGGTCTTCCAGATGTTCTTTGAAAAAGGCAGCCCAGACCTCAGGTGGGAAGCTGTGCTCCCGTGCGATGAGCACTGGTTCTGCAGACCACTGCTCACCCTGCAGGCCACTGCCTGGGTGTTCTGTGGGCTGTGGGACAGGTCACTCCAGGTAGTCATCATCCGACCTCACCAAGTATCGGATGGCCGTCATTTTGTGCCCGCATACAGCACAAGTCGGCTTCTTCTTCGCCCACAAGAACGCGCAGCCATAGCAAAGCTGGTGGGAACAGGAGCTCACATAGGTAACATCCTCACGACCTTGCCCACAGATGTGGCAGGTCCAGTCAGATGCCACCTCCATGGCCCCGGGCTGTGCGGTGGGCTGGGGAGAGCTGAGGTCGGGAAGCTGCTCCCCTCACTGGTGCTGCAGCAGGCAGGAGGTGTCACAAACTGCAGGGGAGACACAGAGAGAGAGGGCACGGTCACTCGCTGCCACAGGGGTCCCTCGGCAGCAAACTCTCCTGGCTCCTGTTCCGTACCAGCCGCCTTGAGGCTGTGTCCCCACCCCACTCACCTCTGCTGCTGCTGCACAGCCCGTGGGGCACCAGCTGCCTGAGCCAGGCAGGGCCAGGGGAACGAAATGCTGGTGGTGCTGTTGGATGGGCACCAAGAACTGCTGCCCTAAGAACTGCACAACACAAACAAGGCCTCGTTCAGCCATCTAAGTCTCGCAGCTGTGCTCAACTGGAGTCCAGGCACGAGTGCACATTGGGCTCTGCCAGCACCTGAGCTTATCCAGTGAGGGCCAGTGAGACTGCCGTTATCTCTTGCTGATGTCACAAGCCCTTGTTGGTCAGACCTCACAGTCAATGGCTGCATGTATTCAGGCACCAGCCTGGGCCTCCATCACCTTCCATCACTCAGCAATTTTCCTTTGTATCTGTGATAAATTCAGAAAAATAAAAATAGCATGTTTATTAGCTCCACAAGAATCCAACTCCTGTGACATGTTTAAACTTTCTGAAATTCTGACAGACACTTTTTTGCCCATTCTGGTTTGGATACCTTGGAAATTGGTTGTAATCTTTATGTCAGATATGCTTTTTATACCACGTGCTCATATCACAGCAGGGTATTTTCTCACACTTTCCTCTGCAACCTACTCTACAGGACCTGCTTTAGCAGAATATCTCCAGAGATCTACATGATCTCCAGAGGTCCCTTCCAACCCCTATCATTCTGTGATTCTGTGATTTTGTTGTATTTCAAGCATTCACTTTTGCCACGAAGGGCTGTTTTACTATAAATAACAACTTCAAAACTTCACAGAATTGCAAATGAAATGAACTGTGAGATATAACCCAAGACCTAGCCAACTAGTAGAAAGTTTTAATCTCTGAGATTTAGCTGGATCTCAAGTGAAAATACCAGAAAATCAGTTAATCTAATGAGCATGCTTCAATTTCAATAGTAACATTAAAAAGTTCTGTCATAAATTTATTCTATTGCAAGTTATTTATACAGGGCCCAATGAACCACTCTTATCTTCACTAATATTTTGACATTTGTGGTACGAGAGTGAGAGAAAGAGAGCAAATGCCATGTAAAATGAATCAGCATTAATGGGTGATGTGTGCAGGCTTCTGTAGTGGTTGCGGCATCACCAGAGTCACTTTCTAATTTAGTAGATAAACAATCACTAAATGTGATTGTTATATAATTGTTGATATAAAGGTGATATTAAGCCATTTGAAACCAAGAACACAAACTGCAAACACGTGAGCATTTCTCACATTTGAGAAATAAAATCCTGCTCCCACAGAGAGCTGGGTGAAAATTGCTGTTGACTTCATCAAGGGCAGAAGTTCTATTTACAGATGTTGTTGCCAGAGAGAACCATTTATGGTCACTTGGTTTGAAGCTCATGAAGACATAGCATAAAATTCCTTTGAATGAGTTCTACCTTCTGCCTAATAGGAATGCACTTGAATGACACCACATCTCATGGGAAGAGAGGCAACTTTGATTTAAAAGAGTCAAGAATTGAGCAAACTGTCACATGCCTCAAAATCCATTCCAATACCTGACCAGCATGAAAAATGTGCAAAAATTTTCATTTTAAGTTTGTCTTACTTCTCTATATCTAGCTTCCAGCTTACCTGTTAAAACAAAATGCTGTCTGACATGAGAATTATTCTCTCCTTGTATATATCTATAGACTGTGATCAAATCACCTCTTAATTTTCTCTTTACTAGGTTGAACTCTCTACATCTCAGCATATTCTCTAGGCCCCATGGTCCTCCTCACAGAGCTCTATTACTTTCACAGTGGCATCTGGCTTTAGGCAAGCCTTCGGAATATTACATGTATTTATTTATGAAGAGCTGTCATTCATTCTGGTCCAGTGCCCTTGCAGAAGCAGATATGGGTGTCAATCTGGGGAATATTTGGAGGGATGCTGACATTCCTCTTAAGGACTTTTCCTTCAACAAATGCTGCAAGCTTGACAAGAGTTTTCAGAAGGTTTCTAAACTCTTGGTTTAAGCAGATGCCTTGCAATAAACAAGCATGCTTGCTTGTTGTGGCTTAGTCCCAGCAGATGTCATGCATAGCCTCTTGCCTCTGAATTTACAAATGACTGCTTGCACACAGAGGATGCTATCACAGAGTGCACCTCTCAGAACAAATTGTGTATGCAACATGTGACATCTCACTGAAACACATATCAGACATATTATATTGGTTTTCATTTCCTCCTCTGTGCAGTAGATGAATGAAAGCTGATTTTAATATGTAATTCTATGTAAATCTAATAATTGAATAATTATGAATGTATATTTTTTCAGAGACACAAAAGGCTGCTCTTATTTTACATCTTGTTCATTTTTTCTTATTTCTGTAAAATAACACAAGTTAATAGATAAATGTACGATTCTTATTTGCTGCTTCTGGAATTTTACTCAAATTTATATTAACACTTCTTGTTCTAATACTCTCAATATTTATTTTGTTAGAGGTGAAGGAGGGAAGAAATCATACTAAAGAGAATACTGTGAAAAGGAATATAGCTAGCTTAGTTAATTTCAACAGCAACTTGATAAAAAAAAAACATATTATTTTTACAATATTTGTGTGAAAGGGAAGAATATTTTTTCCAGCCTTTCACTACATGAATACACAAGTCTGGCACAATATTTTATCTTTTTTGTTGTGCTTTCTTGTGCCCTGAGATGCATTATAGTGTAACGCATATAGTATATATAATGTAGTAATGTTGCTTTAATAAAGTTCTGTATGGCAGATTTTTATTACTGTTCAGTTGTTCTCAGTTCTAGTTGTCTCTTCTAGCATTATTTTGACCAGATCATTATTATTTAAAAGATCAGTTAAACAGAAACTGAGGAGAGTTAGTCTTTTATGCTCATAAAATTCAAAATCATTTGTCTTTTTATCTAGACATAATCAGAAAGAAAGATAATGAATTCACATACCAGAAATCATGCTGACAAACTGTTCAAATAACTTCTGTCTTCAATTTAGTTTCATATCTTATTTCAGATCTTATTTTACATTTTGGTCATTATTTCTTGAACCTTTCATAATTTTCATAGCCATACCAATTAATAGCTAAATCAGAGACACAGAATCACAGAACTGCAGGGGTTGGAAGGAGACCTCAAGAGATCATTGAATCCAACCCCCTGCTAAATCAGGTTTCCTACAGTAGGTTGCACAGGAAGGTTTCCAGATAAATCTTCAATATCTTCATAGAAAGAGACTCCACAATCTCTCTGGTCAGCCTGTTCCACTGCCCTGTCACCCCTACTGTAAAGAGCTTCTTCTACATATTTGTATGAAACTTCCTATGTTCAAGTTTGTTCCTTGTCCTACTACTACACAACTGAGAAGAGCCTGGCCTCATCCATTTGCCTCCCACTTCCCTTTAGATATTTATAAACATTAATCAGATTCTCCTCTCAGTCTTCTTTTTCCCCAGGCTGAACAGAGTCAGGCCTCTTAGCCTTTCCTCATGAGAAAATGCTCCAGGCCCTTCATCATCTTTGTGGCCCTTCGCTAGACTCCTCCAGTTCCCTCCCTTTTTTGAACTGGCGAGTCCAGAATTGGACGCAGTATTCTAAATGTGGCCTCACCAGGGCAGAGTAGAAGGGGAGGATCACCTCCCTTGACTTGCTGGTCACATTCTTTTTGTTGCACAACGTACAATTCTTGTTTGTTATCTCCAGCACTTTAATCAAATTTAAATCAATACATTATTCTAGTACCCTGGATATTTCTTTTGTTACAGCTTAACCAAAAGTTTTGCTATCAAACAACTCAAAAATAATGTTAGCAAAAAATGTGTTTATTTTCCAATTTAAACAACAAGCAAGTCCAATTTATAGGCAATAGAGGGAATCTCTATATTAGAAATACTGTATCAAAAAGACTTTGGAGGCATTTAGTTGAAGACCTTGCTTACACTTCTGCACATCTGTTGCACCTTAGTCTGGTCAACAAGATAGCAATTGACTGTTGTGTATTCTTTTTCAAAATCCACCACATCTGTCACATTTGCTAGCATCTCTGCTGAGAACAGTGTTAGATTAGGACTTCAATACTCCCAGGGTGGCCTTCTTTTAATCATGCAGGTGGCAGAAAACTCTGTCTCACCTACAGATACGCAGTGCCTGACTTCAATGGAGACACCTCAATTTACAATAGTCTCAGAAGCGGCAAAATAAACCTGCTGCTCCCTCACACTAATATCTCCACTGAAGCCAGACACTTCATGCTCGCAGGGAAAGACATTTGCTGTATGTCTTTAGCTGCATGTCTTTAACTGCCTATTTGGCTGTTTTTTGTTCTTTTTTTTTTTTTTTTTTCCATTTCATTGTGCTCAATATCTGAATTTTGAATTAAATAATTTAGTTCCTTCTTGATTAATGCAGCTCAATTTGAATGTTAGATAGGCTAGAACCAGACAGCTGGAATACAAAGTATTCATTATGGCTCCAACAGATTACCGCTGAAATACTTTGCAGAGCTTGCTGGAATTGGTGCATTTTCAGCCAATATCCTCTTAAGATTTACAGACACACCTAGCTTTACTTTTCCAGGGGAGTAGGTTTGGACTCTTCATGTGAGGAACATCACAGGATTTTGCAGTCTCTGAAAAAAAGAATGAAGGTGCAATGAGACTTCTCCCTTCCAATAATTCCTGCAAATGAGAAGTGTCTCATTCTTCCTCTTTGCCATTACGATCTTCCAGGAACACAGCGTTATTTATTACTACTTTTAATTTTTTCAAAGTGTTTCCCATTTGCTTCTGAGACAGCAGCAATTTTACCTGACTAGTGCCACACTAAATGACATTTCAGTGATTCCTATTGTGACTGTCTAGAAAGCTCTGAGAATCTCAAAAAGGATTTGGCTGATCAAGAACTCTGTCTTTGGTTTGTCACAAAGGTATCTCTAAACTGTTTTCTACATGTGTGCCCTTATATGAGTAGTCAGCTTTTCACAGTATTATGTCTGCACCCAGAGATAAATCTGTATGACAAGTGCTTTGCTGTGTTTGGAATAAAACAGTCATTAAGCTCCCTTTTGGAGAGTAGTAAAAGAGGTGATGCTGGCATTAGCCTGTTTTCTGGGAGAGCTGGAAGGGTTTGATTTTCCTCGTTTCTCCTACCATGTTTATTACCTGCTAATTCTCTCGTATAAGGTATGAGCATAGGGCAGGTATCAGCAATAGTAAGCTCTGAAGAAGGTTGCTAATAGAAGCCAGTGGCAAAAATCCCAATAGCTCTTTTAATGTGCTGGGCACAGCTCATAAAAAAGGGCAAAAAGCAACTTCATTGTCCCAGAGCTCCTCAGGAGAAGAAATGTGAAAGCTGAAATCACGATTATCACTGCTCCCTGTTCTGCCAACGGGTAGTCATTTGCTGTGAAATTGGCAATATCCAAAGTTCAGTCAAATGCAAAGTAAACAGACTGAAACAACGGAGATAAATATTTGCTTTCTAATCCCTTTGAGCTATACAAGACTTCAGCAACACTTGTAATAGGCTGAAAAACAATTTAGGCTAATAAAACCCCTTCTCCCCAAAACAGAATAAACTACTAAACTCTGAAACTGTTTCTCATTTTCAGCCAGCTTTGAGGACATCAGAGGACATTTCTTTTGCTTATAATTTTATGAAAACAGTGCCACTGTTAACTTAGCACTGACTTTGCTAACTGATGTTAACCTGTTGTCTTGTGTAACAGATTGGTCAGAAACAAGTTCTGGAAAAGAGAAATGGAAGAAGGATGCTCTTCATGACAGATTTGTTATAGTGAAGCTCCCTCTGGAAGATGAGCTGATAGGAAGGTAGAAAGCTGAACAGACTTTCAGTTTATTATTGCATGGTCTTACTCCTTGGTTACTGAAGGAAGAGTTTTCTCACAGTGAGGTTCACACTTCAGCCTTTTCCCACAGAAGTGGAAGATTAACCTTCCAAGCCTCTCCCACTCTTACAGTGGCAAGCCAGGACTTCTAGGTTTGTAAGTGAATTTTACACAACAGTAAATTTTAATTTGATTATTACTTTCACACATGCACTTTCTAGGTGTAGAAACTGGAAGGGAGGGCAAACTTTCAAACACCTCAGCCAAGTAAGAGGAGATGAGAAGGGCAGCTTCTGATTCTGTTTTATCCCGGCGTGCAAAGACCACCGTGGCAGTGTAGTCTGCAAAGCATGGCTTCTCCATAGAGCCCGTGGCAAATATTCATTTAAGCATCTGAATGATTCAGGCTGCATGTTGCAGCTAATATATATGTATGCAGTAACATTTGACAAGTTACTGAAGCTAAAACTGCTGACTGCTTATTAAAGTATTTTTCATTGATTTTGTTTAAAGTTATAAAGAGCTGCTTTTGATTATCTGGCAAATCCACATTCTAACACTTTAACTTTTCAATATAAGTTTGCAACTGTCAGTGCGGCACAGTTTAAATGAACTTGGGATTTATTAGAGAGTAAAACTCTATTGGAAAGGTAGGTGAAATATTCTACTGCTACTGATTTTTTCTAATACCATCATTTTACATTCTAGCTTCATTCAAGGTTGAATTCTCATCCAGTTGAATAGAGTTGCCCTTGTGATATTTGTGGATGAATCTATCTCAGATATCACCATTTCATAATGGTGTTACATGAGTTATGTGTTTGCCCTTCAATAAACAAGTGAATTTTGAAACCCAACTTTGTTTTAGGATATCTCTACTACTTTCAAAAAGGAGCATCTTATTCTTAGAATAGCAACTTTCAGAAAGATATATATGTATATATTTGTTCTCAAGAATATCTGAAAGACATTGGATCACCTTTCCCTGTAAAGTTCTGCATACTGAGGATGTCAGCAAATTTTTGTGCCCTCTGCAAAAATGTCAGATCTGAGAAGAAAGCAGAGGAAAATGCTTTTCTACTGAAATCAGCTTTAGACTTTTTTCCATAAAAAAGGAAGCCCAGCTTAAAAAAAAAAAAACAGAGCAAAAACTGAAGTCAAATACTTTCCAACCAGATGCAGTGAATACTTCTCCAATTATCTGTCAGTTTGAACTTGAGGCTATAGAACATAAAGGTTTCTGACTGTGTTTAAAAAACAACAACAAAAAAAGGGCTATTCTCTTCCATAAGGCTTTTTAAGGTGTTTTATTAAAGAAACATGTCAGAATGAAAAATCAAGCTGAAAGGTTAGTAACGTAAGTTAGCTATAGGCCCACACCTCTAATTAGGTTTATTCTGTGTCTAGAGTTTTTTGGAGCTTTTGTGGAGTTTTTCCATTCATTGTTAAACACCTCTTTATCCATACATCATTTTCAGTCTGAGTGTGTTGTGTGAACTGTGTGTTTGGGAGCATCCGAGTAAGAAAATAAGGAAAAATCTAGTATGAAACCCCTGGACTGTGATAAGAGCTCCTAAACATGACTATGATATCTTTTAGGCCATGAGGATAGCTCTTAAACCTTGCAGTCTTTTTTTCTGAAGACACTACAAACAGCAGATTGCATTGATGTTCTAGATGGTGAGCAAACTGAGTAAGATACCATTAATTTTTCTTAAGAACATTCACATGTTAGGTGCATGTTAGGCTCATAAAGCGAAATCACAGATACAAAATCAGAGATACATTTTGATACTTCCAAACTAAGTCTTCAGAAGAAGAAATTTTTTAATAATTTTGATTTTTTTTTTAATCTACTGTTTGAATAAGGCAGAACACAGGTATCTGTGGCATTTCATAGGCTACTTGTTAGAATGACACTGTGAAACAAGACAAGAAAAAGAGTGGAGAGTCTGCTCACAAATAGTAAGTGTTCTCCCATAAAATACTGAATTCTAGGTTCCCAGATGGATACTTTCCATTGACTTGCCACCACATCTCAAAGGAAAGCTGGAAGCAGTCAAACTCTGACAACTTCTTCTTATGTCAGAGAGCTTATGAAGAGAGGAATCAGATCCTCTTCATCCATGGAGTGTTGAGTTTGGCCAGCAGTCATTTAAACTGGTAAACACAATGAAGTCTCATAATATCAGAATCAGGTTGTTCAAGTAAATAATTTTCTCCATTTGCTCCAAAGCATTTCTCCAATGCTTTTAGGAAAAGCATTTCCTAAAAATCAAAGCTCTATTCTGGAAATTTCTGGAGTTTTAATATCTGTCTCAGGTTTCTGTAGTTTTGAAATAACCTATCTGAGGATTTACATTTAATACTCCCACATATTTACATTCATAACAGACCTATTTCTTTTCAGTGATCTCCTTGGAATCTGGCAGACATGGCAGAATCACAATGAGGGCCAAAGAACAAGATGCTTTGATCCTGTGGGATTGCAGAGGTTTACAAGAAGGGAATAGCCTTCTTGCTCTCAACACTAAAATAGCCAAAAAAAAAAGAGAGACAATGGCTTTGTCAGGCGAGGAACTGAACACTAGTGAATTTTCATCTGCTATTACCTGTTTGACAAGGTGACTCAGGCTAAAGAGCATACTTTCGGAAGATGGATTTGCTGTTTTTCTAAGGAATTTTGAACTGTCACCCTTGGGCACCACATAAACTTATACAAATGGTTTCCAGAAACTACCCTTAGAGCATGATATCCATCATGCTAATAGACCATAACCCAGCTTTAACCCAGCCAGGCACAAAATCTTTCCAGATAAGAAAATAAAATCTTTACCACAGAATTTAACTATAGTGCATGAACAGCATGTGAGCCCCCAAAATATTTACATTACACAAGAAAACTTTGTGCATTTACTGAATTTCTTCTTTTTTTTTTTCTTTCTGAGGGATGTATTTATTTAGCTAGGATGGAAAAAAATACTCCAGGCAACTGTACAAACATAAAAAAGACTTAAGAACATCAGATTTGAAAAGAAATCATGAATTTGTGTACATTTCCTCATATGTCTTCAAAAAAAGTACATGTGTAATGGTTAATATGTGACCATATGTTAAAAAAGAAATACTGCCAGCCGTAAAGGATACTCATAGGAAAATACGATAAGGGAATAGTATCATGAGTAAGACTTGTTGTTCTTCAGAAACACACAGAGTAGTGACTGGATATATGATTAAACATAGTGTCTTCCGTGTTCTGTATGAACTTGAGAAGTAGAATGAGCCTACCAAACCTGCCTTGATTTTTCCAGCCCATTAAGTATCAGTTACAGCAGAGTCATTGATGACTGCAATGATTCAGATTAGGTGACAGACACCAGCGTTACTGCTGAATGGTTTTTACAGTGCCTTCAGGTAAAAACTTTGTGTCTGAAAGTCAGTTGCAATAAAGTAGCACCTAAGCGTTTTACATTCTTCTTTGCATACCTGCCTTGCTGAGCCTTGTTCCTGGAGTACTGCTTGGACTGCACAATATTCTCAGGCACAAGTTGCTGCATTTATTGAAGCCTGAAACTTACTTTCAAATTTTCCTTTGCCTTCTAACCTGTTTCCACCCTACAGCATCTGTTGTCTCTAGAGACTACAGGGCTTCCTGTGGGCAGTGCTGCTTTCCTAGAAACATGAAATAAGACAGCTAAAAGCTGGGATAGCTGAGGTAGAAAACTCGTTTATTTTTCCCATCCTTTTTTTAGATTTCCATCTGCCTAGGTTATGTGCTTACCTCAGAGCATGCGCATAGACATGTCAGAAGGTTCTCCTTCCACAAGGTCTGTCAAAGGAGGCTTTACAAACCCATGTCCTTTATGAATATTGATGTTCTACACTCTGGCCACATTTACCCTTAGTATCCTTGTCCTAATCCCATGGTGGCTGGAATTTCACTTCTTTAACACCACTTAATGAAAAAATGAGAGTCAGTATTCACCTTTCCTTAGTACTCTGGTAAGGAAAGAAAAAAGAACAGATCTAATCCTATTTGTCATGGTATAAACCTAGCATAGCTTTTTCCTGGTGAGCAATTGCCCTTCATTTATACCATGTACAAAGAGTCAGAATATTTTTTCCGTTAAGGAGAACTCTCGTTTCCCAAAAAGGAATAAAAGCAATCCACTCTGAATATAATAAACCTCTACCTATTACTACTTTAGGCAGAGTTGTTTGTGTGTGTGTGGTTTTTTGTTTTGTTTTGTTTTGTTTTTTTTTAAGGAAGAAATCAGATACCTGCTGGAATTTAATGTGCTGTACTTTTGGTCAAAGTTTTAATTTGTTCTCCGATATCATACTTTCCCTCTCTTTCATTCTCTTCAAGATGGTAAGATTTTATCCTTGCACTTCCTAGAAATAAGCAGATGTAACATATGATCTCTAAATACAGCCTCTGATTATTCCTACATAACCTGCATTAAAGCTCTCCAGAAGGTGCAGTTTTCTTCTGGAAATCTGCCAAGATCAGAGGAAGACAGGAATTATTTTAAGCCCAATACAGTTCTTTGGTGATAATCGGAGAGATTTAGATTTCTGCTTATCAATGTGAACTCTTCACTTAAGGCTGTGTTTTCATGGGATTTCCTCACTCCATTCCCCCTTTCTTGGAAAGGTTCACCTACTATGCTGTTTTTGTTTGTTTGTTTGTTTGTTTTTAAAAGGAGACAAGAATGTTATTGAAAGGAAGTAGGAAAAAATCACCAGAACCATAGAAGGGAAAGTGCATAGCAAATGGGATGCAGGATCCAAGAATTTCTTCAAGGCTTGCCTTGTCCATTTCTTTGTGCTTGCCTTTTCTCCACAGTAAGAAATTTTCAAGGGAGCATTCAACAGAAAGGATCCTGGGTGACACATTCAAAGTCTGCTAACCAACCTAGATGCTGAAGCACTGTTTACAAAACTAGCTTTAAGGGATCTCTGCTTTACCAAAGGCCAAAGGGATATAAGTGCTTAAGACAAACCCAAAACAGAGCTTAAGCGACCATTATTTGGTGTCTAGCAAAGCTCTACCTTTTGTTCAGAGACTGAAAAAAGAAAACAGAACTGGCATGAGTGTTTTCTGCTTCTCTTACCATCCCATTTCTCACTGTGATACTTGTACCAATTAAATCATCCTTTTGATAGAAGGCAGCACAGAGAGACAGCTAAAGATAAAGAACAAAGCCCTGATCAATTTCTGCTGAAAATAAACTGTAACCACCGTAGTGAAGCAATGCAATAACACAGCAGCTGTCCTATTTTTCAGTCCGTGACACCCCTGAAGCATAAACTCACAAGGCAGGGTATCAGCTTTTCCAGTAATATTCCTGAGTCAGGCAGGCAGACATTCCAATTTAAGATGGTTACACCTGAAATCCTTTTTGCTTTGCACTTGTTCAGCCACCTGTTAGCTAAAGGGCTATCAATTCCTGTAATAAGTCATGAGGAACTTCCTACAGTTTGAACTCAGCTTTTCTTGGCCTGAATAGAAAATTTCTTTAGACATCTACAGCAGCACTGTAGGAAGATTACAGTGGGCAGATGACCATACCATATGTGAATAGATTCAGGTATAGAGAACTATCGTCAAGGCCTCCAGAACAAGCTCTGAGACCACTTTTTATTTCAACTCAGTATACATAGATTCTCGTCAAAATGTATAAAGAAGATGATGCAATTTAGATGACTGACTTTTGGGAAAAGTTCTATAAGCAGCTCCATATTGAAAAAAATATCATACTGTACTCTTTGTAGGAATGCCTAACGTATCAACACAATTGACCCAGTTTCAGTGTGGGCAATTTATTTCTCCAAGGTGTAAAAATAATTCCTCTAATCCTATTTAAAATTTTTGCATCCCTAGTATTACTGTATGCTGCAACACAGTTTCCACTTAACTAGGAAATTTAGCAATTATTTTACGTATGAGCAGCAAGGAGTTAATTAAAAGTTTAAATCTGTTCTAGATTTGCCAGTTATGAAACACAGAATTGAAATAATTATCTATGAATAATTAAAATCTTCATATATTCAAGCCATTCTAATTATTCCTTTATTTCTTCTAGATTCTCCTAAGAACAAGATCTAAGCTTTGCTTCTGGTGTAGCTTCAGTTGTGCACCAGAGTATGTTCTCCAGTTTCTGAAATTCTGAAAAACAAAAGTAAAGAAATATACTGAAAACTTGCGTCCTGTACTTCTATTTCAGTAATGCAAAATTGTTGCAATATTTTATACAACTTCTTTGGTTTATCCACCACGTCTTGCTTTACTGTTCTGTATTCTATAACTACTGAAAGCATAATTCAAAAAATCAACTCAAATTACCTGCTAGAAGAAATATTTTAGTTCACATTTTAAATCAAGCTAATGCAGAGAGGAAAGAATGTCATTAAATTTAGTATCCATGCTGTAATGGAGATAAATCTTGGTACCGAGCTGAAGAAATATTGGAAAGATCATCAGTTCTAATAGGACTGGATTCCATTGTGTTTTCAACCAGCTTCATTGTTTTATAGCCTAGTATATTTAGTGATGGAGACTACTGGCTGGGACCATGTTTCTGCATAGTAGAGCCAGAAACCATTCAGAATTGCATTTTGCCTAGACTTTGCCACACAAGAAACAAAATTACTTCTGTGACAATATTTCTTGTCTCATTTACCATCAATTTTCTGTCTTGTCAAGTTGCTTTGTTTGTGTGCTACTCATTTTGAACCCATGCAGTTCAGCTGTTGGACTGGAAGCTGGCCCTCAGAAACGCTATTCTTTGTTTTGCTGCTCACTCACTTGTGTGACCTTTGGTGGGTTCATAAGTCCAATTTTGTCTCAGTTTACTGATTTCTAAAACTGCTGTGGTAAATAGATGCCATGTTTTGTTGAGCTGTATTTCAAGATACATTGACCCAATAATCAGGAATTTACTAATAATAAATCCTAATGTTCAGCTGCTGATACAAGAAGTCAGCTGGATTACCCAATGTAGTCCTTGTTACAATCATATAGGGACCTTTGCTCAAATTGCATTCAAGGGCCAGAAGTAACTGCAGAGATATTTTCAAGTTAGCAGCAAGCCTGACATATGTGCATTTCATGAAATCATGGATTAAATTCTTAATGACTTCAAATAAACCTTTTATCCTTTCAAGTGCCAATCAGGATATATTCATTTGCAAATACAGTCTAATTGTTTAACCTTATTCTAGACCTTCGGGACCCAATTATCCTTCTGCTTGTAGGAGTGAAACCTCATTACCTTTTTTCAAAAATAAGATTAGGCAATTCTTGTAATTTATGTCACAGATGTAATTTTTTAACAGATCTTTAGCTGGCATGGTTCTCCTGAACCATAGTATGCTGATTCACACATACACATCTTGAAGTCTTTGCTAGTAATTTTCCCTAGCAATACTATCTGATAGGGGCTGCTTTAGTATTACTGATCTGGTTTTCAAAATAATGAGCCCAATTAGTTTCCACAGACTGTAATGGAGTTTGCCAAATTATGTTGACACAGGCCAGTATGTTCCTGCTGTGACCCTCCACATAATGGGCTGCTTATCATAGAAATCATAGAATGGCTTGGATTGGAAGAGACATTAATGAATATTTAGTTTTATCCCCCTTGCCATGGTCAGGGACACCATCCACTAGATGAGGTTTCTCAAAGCCCCATCCAGTCCGGCCTTGAGCACTTCCAGGGATGAGGCATTCACAGCTTCTCTGAGCAACCTGTGCCAGTGACTTGCCACCATAATCATGATTTTTTTCTTCCCAGTATCTAATCTAAACTTACTCTCTTTTACTTTAAAACCATTACATCTTGTTCTTTTATAATGCTCCCTGACTCCCTCCCCATCTTTCCAGTAGGCCCCCTTGAAATATTCGCATACAGACTGCATACAGTTACTAAACAAATATTAATAACCTCACCATAAACAATGAATGTATATCAGCTAGGTAGTTATTGGTCAGGCAGGAAAGTATTAACTTCTATTGCTTCTTGGCTGCAGTTTCCTAATTTTCTATCTTTTTCTCAGATTTTTAGGTCATTAGCTTTCTTTGAGTTGCTAGTCACTCCCATCTCAACAATTTCATTTGTATATTAAAATTTCTTAACGTGTGTGATTTTAACTCACATACTTTCCATTTTAACAACTATTTTAGTAAAACAGAGCCAGAGTCACTCAGACATGCTACAGAAAGCTAGACTTTGGATCACACACAGCTATTGGTTACAGCACATTTCCTCTCTGTTCTCAACCCTGGTGTGTTTTTTGCTCTTTACCTGCAGGTCCCATTTTCTAGCCTCTTTTCATCCCAGTAACTGACTCACCAGTGCTAACTAAGAAAGAAGGATTTCCCAGATATTCAGGACGTTCCTGCTTACTGACCAAGTATCACTTCCACCCTCTTCGCAGAAATCTGATATTGTTATAAGATGCTGAAATTTGGGATATAACCACATTTGTGAAAAGCTGCTACTGAATTAGTGTTTTTCCTCTTCTAGCACACAAACATCTTTCTGTGTAAGCATAAACTTTACAACTGTTCGTACTGAATTTCTTTTTTTTTTTCTTTTTTTAATACATTTCTCTGTTACAGCAAGCTTCACATTCTCATCCTCCTTGCCATAGTTTTTGCAGCCCTTTAACTTGTCCCTCATGCACACTAAGTACATTTCCTCAGTACTCTGTCATCTCTAATGAAAATATTGAATAGCTTCATAGTCCTGACAATCCCCATAAAGCCACACTTGATACAACCTTCCATTGTGGTATATTGTCGATTCCCATGCTTCAGCTATATTTATTTATGAATATATACACCCTCCTTAGAGAAGGTCCATGAAAACCATGTTTTGTAGATATGTTTTTGAAAGTATATTACTTGACAGTATCAAATGCCTCATCTGTTCAAAGCTTCATCTGTTCATGCCCTATTCAACATCCCTGCTAACACTTCATAGATAACAGCCATATCTGACATGATTTGGTATACACAGTGATATCCTATTGTGACACTTCTCTATTTTCCAGATTCTTACGTGTCGATTAATTGACTGTTTCAGAATTTTCCCAGAAATTGAAGTTAAGCTGATTTGTCTACAGTTCTTTATGTCCTAATTTATTCTTAAGAATAAGCACTATATCTGCCTTTTTCAGTCCCTTAGTATCACACCTTTAAAGTTAGGAGTTAAACATTTTCTGATTGTTTCAGCCAGTTATCTTACTATCCTACAGTGCTTTTACAAATGCCAGAACCTGACCTACATGACACTCCCTATATAAAAATCCTTTATCCTAGCACCCACTCCCTCATTTTAGAACACATGCCCCGAATACATACTCCCTCTTTATTTCAAGCCAGATATTAGCAGTTCCAGTAACTCCTAATTCAATCAGAGTTTTCTCATCCTGGGCAATGTGCAATAAGCCAAAAAAAAACCCTAATTATAGCAGTTAATGAATTTAACGTAGCTCCTAAGATATTACTTCTATGGATTTTTTTTTGCAATTTTGTATATATGAAGTCATTTATTTGAATTCAGATTTTGATTTGAGGTTAGCTAAAGTCACCAAGTAACTTCACTGAATATGGAATCCAGATTCTTACATAACATTTTAATGCCAGTTAAATACCAGTTAAAGACCAGAAAAAAAACCCTAAATGTTTAAGGGAGTCTGTTCTGGTATGAGCATTTTCAAATACCCTCAGTGCCAGATTTTATAAAACTGGCAACAACAACAAAAAAATTGCAGACAGGAAAGCAGAATTGGACTTTGGGTGGTAGACATTCAGATAAGTTTGTTTCCTTCTTCTCTGAAGTCCTTCTAAAAAGGTCACAGTGATAAAAATAGAGTTGCTTTCTTTTACAGGGATTTTGCTTGAGAGCTCAATTTATTCAGAAATCAAGACAGATTGATGCTGTTCCCTGGGAATGCAGATAGGCATATTTTAGACAATAAACCAGGAGCCCTTATCTGCTGAATTTTGT
>JANHGO010000063.1:101603848-101627400 GCA_024606505.1 Aquila spilogaster
GCTCCTGCAAGTGCCTAAACGATAGCTAAATGCATCTGTAAGGACAAGTGCTGAACAGGTGCAAAACAAGACCACAAATAATGAAAGGAGAGGAAGAAATCAGAGAATAATTTTTGCTCTGTCAGGACTTGCCTAATATATGTATAGCCATTACAGAGGCAATACAAATGTCTCATTTTCACAGTTCTTAATCTTCTTTAAAAAAGGATCTTTCTGGAGTTAATTTAGTCTAAGAAAATTTGGTAGGACAGGATACTCATTCTCTGTTGCTGATCTGACAGAGATTTCGTACTATAGCTTAAGGAATTTATAGGGGATCCAGCTCTTCTGCGTTAGTAGAAGAGAAAATGTAAAAAGTATGAATGTACATATACTATTTAAAAATGAAACAAAACCCAGCCTATTTTTATGTTTATTTTACACTGTCCAAAGCACTTTTGCCTGTTACTGTTAAGAAAAGCTTGTGCAGAGATATTAATTTCACACATGCCATAAATGAATATATTTTTCCTCATTCTAATCTCAGTGATACAGACTGGATAACTGAGCAATGCTACTTTCCTTTTATATTGTTTCAGCAACATAAAAAGTCAATTGATTCTCATTCTCTACCCAATGTTATGGCTTTAAAATACCTCTGAGTTCAGCCTCGAGGACAGCAGGATTTTCAGGATTGTGACTATACCACTTTAGTAATTTCTTTTGAGAACAGGCCAAAAGAAAATCTGTTTTGTCTAGTAGCCAAATGATAGGTGGGAGAAAAGAGTGGGAGTCAGTTCAAATAGACAAAATCTGACTATTTCCTGCTGAAAAGAAGCATCCAGAAAAAAAAACCATTCTGAGTAGAACAAACCTTTTGATTCAAACATTCCCTTCCATGCACTTTTACAGGAAGCATAGATAACTAAGAGTTCAGCTCACGAAATACAGAGAGACACCAATGCTTTTCTGCTCTGTAATCCAGTTAGTTAGACACTTCACCTGCGTAAGAGAGAGACAATTCTCTTCTCTGCCTGACGATGAGTTAAGTTCACATCACCCATCTCACAGGAGCATGTCGAAGATGATGTGCTGTGGGCTGTCCAGTCTATGGGCTTCTCAGTCCTATGAAGAGCACACCAAAATTTGCTAAGGCAAATTAGCAATTTTTTTATCGCTGTGCATGCTGCAAACTCCAGGTGACCTATTGAATCAAGACTCAGTGGCTGTTGCTGGCTGGCTTTCTCCTGTTGCTGGGATTTTGGATCATTTGGCAGCTCCCACAACAGAGTTGCTCTGCTGCTAGCTGTGTGGCAGATTTATTTGATCTGCCTCTGAATCACATGCAGCTCAAGATTGAAAGGCTGGCCACCCTGCATAGAAGTCCCAGGGCTAATCTCAGTCCCTTTTGATGATAATGTTCTACCTTGTATTTTAAATAGTTAAGCGGTCATTGGAAGCAAGGCAAATCTTCCAATCTCTAGGCAAGGGAATCACCGAGTCACACTCTGGCTTAGTATTTCAGTATATTAAGGAATATTTAGGTGTTTTGAACATAAAGGAACTATCTCTGAAGGAGAATCCATCTTCTTCCATCCTTGGCTATTAGATAAATGCTTTGCAACTAGCCACATAACTAGTAATTCTATGAATCTCATGTGGAAAAGGTTTTTTAAAAATTATTTTTCTCAAGCTTGTTTTTTTGGACAAATAATCAACATTTGCAAATACTTTGGGTGCAATTACATCGAATGAGAAACTGTTTGCTTCATACTATCATCTAAAATCAAAACAGAATACTCAGGGATAGACTGAGTGAAGTTGTTCTGTAGCAGTTGTATAACAGAAGGCACGGAAGTATTTTTTCTTTCTCCTCATATATGAAATCATAACAGTCCCTTCTGAGGTTACAAAATTCTAACATCTGATGAAGCCTGACTGGGTCTGGGGGTGCTTTAAGCTATGCTGGAAACCATAGCCTGAGGAGCAAAGTTGCTCACAGCTCCTTCCTGCTTCTCTTCTTGCGCTTGGTTTATGAAACTATTCCCAGGGAGGAATAACTCACCTCAGGGATCACTGTTCCATAGTCATCACACCAATGTACACGAGAGCAGCGCCAAACTGCTTGTTTTGAACAGGAATTGCTTGGAAGGTTTTTGTGGACTCCAAGCTCTTACGTCCTTTTTCTTAATGTAGGAAAGAAAGTAGAAAGTAGGGAGGAAATAAAAAGGTACGTGCAATAATGCTTCTGGAAAGACAGAATTTTTATTAAGATCATACCCTGAGTTAAGTGGCTCCTTCTTTGACAGCAGCCATGCTGCTGCTCTCTGAAGGGCAAGAAGCTGAACTTTCAGGGAGCCAATTAGGAAATGCTTCAGAAAGAGTGGTAGTGACAGCAACAGTCTGAGAGATTAACTACAGTAAAGGATCCTCAAAGCACTGGCCTCCAAGTATTTTCAGCATAACTATGATCTTTCTTTTGCATTACTTAAAAACTGCTTTTACAAAAAGAAAAGCATCAAAATGACTTGAAGCTTTTAAACTTATTTCTTTCCCATGTCCCAGAGCTTTACAAGCAAACAGTTCCACAGCAAACATCCCTTACCAACGGAGCTTTATTCTTCAGAGAAAAATAAGTTTCTTTAAGACAAATAATAAATACCCCTCATATATGAGTGAAAAGACAAAGGAAGCCTGAAGGGTGCATTATCTTTTGCCTTTGCAGGTTTTTTGCTTTTCAGAGTCAGAAAGGATTGATGTTTCTTTTGGGTCATTGCTGAATACTTCACTGTACAGAAATACTAAATTTTGTCTTGTCACTGAGAGCAATAGGGTAGGAACCAAACAGCAACAAAAAGAACTAACTACATTTATATGAATTTTCTTTGATTCTCTAGTGCAAAACAAAATGTTAATGAGAACAGAATAATAATAAGCTTTCCATGATCACACACATGATCTCACAGAATAACCCACAAAATTCATAAAATATAATGTATTTGATGTCTATCTTCTTATTATAAGACAAAGGTGTTCCTACTAGAAACAATAATGACATTCTTGCTCCAGCTGAACTGGGCTGTAATCTTTCTGTTCTCATTAGAACATAGGGCAAAAAGCAGTGTGTAAAAAATAATAATCATGTTTTGAGAAATCTAGTATAATTGCTTTCTTTCATAAATCTCAGCATAATTAAGAATACAAGAAGGGCTCATGATTTCTCATGTGTTAGAAAAGAAATGCAGGCTGATGTTTTTAATGAGACTGCTGTTCATGATTAATGATACCTGTTTGTCAATGCACTTTATACATATTCACCGCATCCTCACACTGTGTTACAGCTCTTGCACAACAGTGAACTTCACCTGGCAGCTTCACTGGATAATGGCATTAGGATTCGCTAATCAGCACAGCTTGCTCCTTATATGCTGATAAAAACTAGCCATCAGCATCTGGTCATGCAAGTTCTGACCCCAAGTTGTTGTGCTGGATTAAGAGATGTATCAGTAGCCCTCCACAGTACAAAGACTGCTACAGCAAGACTGAATGCTAAAAAGAGTGGAGCAATTTTTATAAAAATAAATATTTATTATTTACTTTGTTTTATCAAGAAGCACTAACACTCTTGGGCTGTGTTCACAGAAATTCTGTGTTGTTCAAACTTAGTTCAATTGGACTTATTCCTGATTAATATGCTGTTCTGTATTCACTGGTGGAACATCATGTTTTCCCATTTGGATACAGAGAAATCAGATATTATTCATTATTAGTGGTTTTCTACACTTTTGCTTATTATTCTATCTCATTTTGCTGTAGTATGCACATTTTAAAGTATGCCTCTATGTAATCTGCTGGGTAGAAATTAAAATGATTACACATCTTCTACATGCTATGCTTTGAGGGACAGAGAAATTAAGATCAATTTTTCAATTTTCATACCTATTTTTATCACAGCCTTTTCAGATATGCTGACTTTGCCAGTGTTTTCTGAAGTCAGCAGTTCTTCAGAAAGATTATTACCTTCAAAAAAATAAAATGGGCTAGTAATTCATGTGTGTACTGTAAAATAATTTACATGTGCTAGACATTTTACTTTCCCTTCCCTGTTTAAACACCTTTGTTTTGTTCATCTTTTATATGGGAGTTACTGCTGGAATGTTCTCTTGGAAACCGCTTTCTCATGTACAGGTCGTGATTTAGCCATTTTGTTTCTGACCATTTCTTAGCTCCTCCTATGCTGAATATAAGCTCTAACTCCTGCCAGGTTTCCTTTCAGATTTTTCTTTTTTTTGTGTGTCTGATAAATCAGATCATCTCAACAGATTAAAAAAAAAAATCACTTATATAATTAAAACAACACCTTTTACTATTGTAAATGTTTTAAAGCTAAATGTCACACAGTGATTTATGCATATATAAATAGAAACATATCCATCAGCTACCTGAAATACGTGTCTTATTTAATGAATATAATCTGGCAACTGTGATTAAAAAAATACATAAAGGAGAAATTCTTCTGCACTCTGTTTCCCTTTTCAGAGGGAGATTTCTTCACAGGGCTTGTTTAGTGTAAAACCTGTCACCATTCATTGCTGTTGAAATGTATATTCTATTACTATCTTATGCCTATGTGACTTTACCATAGCCAGGACTGTTTCATGATGAAATAATCTGCAGAATCTTTATGCTTGTCTCTGCTGCTTACATGGTACAGTACAAGAAAGGGTTGCATGAAATGAAGAATACAAGAGTATGTTGCCAACAGACCTCAGTATTTCACTGATACACCTGAATAATATATAGGTCATGGCCATTACAATGCAAAACACTAGGTTAAATAATTCTTTTCATGTTAATAGTTATGGCAGTCTTAATTTAGTTTTCCAACCTGATCTTCACAAAAGGTCAGTCTGGAGAATCACAATGGTGCCTTCCTGCTTTAAAATCTACCAGACAGATTTTTTTGCTGAAAATGGAGAGGACTTCAGCTGAACTCCACAAGAAAGTAGCTTGTTCACAAGAATATAATTTTGAACATCAAAACCTGATAAATACCGCTTTCCTTAACTCCTGAACTTACTGTGGTCAATACTATTAGCGTTTAAAAGTGGAAAGGTATAGACATTTTCCTTATAGTTGAAGCAGCATTTTGTTTTCTTCAATATCATTCTTTTGTTACTAATTTTTGAGTTAGTAAAACAGTAGTGTTCATCAACAGATTGGTTCCATGCTTGCTCATAACTTTTGCAGTAGTTCTGAATGTGCTTTCAAGGAATTTAGAGCAGAAATGTACAATTTATAGAGCAGAAAGAATGTGAGGTTTAAATTAAGTTCAGTGGTTAAATGCATAAACAATCTTCAACATGTTTTTCAGTTTCCCATCAACATTTTAGACTTTGTGTCTGATACCAGCTGTTACTAGCTGCATTTAGCTTTGAACTAGGAAGCCAAACTCTGATAGCTAAGGAAGTGTCCTTATGTAGAGCCAGGGGAAGAGTAGTAAGTCACCTGCTGTGGTCCTTTCTCTGGAGGGCTGTCAAAGGACAAACCCAGAATTTCTGTGAGGAGGACAAGTGAAAGGGAGATTATATTTGTAGGCTGCTACTTAGAGGACCTTGTTTCAGCAGTTCAGCTGATGCAGAATTCAACAATTTCTTTAAACAATTGCCTGGGATGATGGCGATGGACTTCTGTTTCCAAATAATTTTAGCTCTCTTCAGTGGCCTGTATTAAAAAAATTGATGGTTCCAGTTAGACAAGGATTTGTGTTAAAAAACGACATACAACATGGAATATGATTGCATGGACCTAAGGAGTGGACTTTCTAATGGCTTCTTGTTAAGTGGAAGGCTCTGTCTCAGGCCTCATAACAGCTAAAGTAAAACAGACTAGTGCTTTGCAATTTTCCAGTAGTACACATCTAAAGAGTTGCACTATCCTGGCTGACCTCCATATACACAGACCTTGTGACAGCAGCTCATGTTGTGCAGGAAGAGTGTGACACTACTGCTTCAGCTTTCACTTGACAAATATCTTCCTTTCACTAATAATCATGGGGTATTTGCACATACAGCCAGATGCTGTGATACCTCTTTTTTGAAGAAGAGTCAGACCAGTTTGAAGACGGCAGCCTTACAGGTCTCTTGCCATGTGCAAGGTCTTTCTGTTGGTGGCCCCTGTCCCCACCCCCATTTTTGACCCCTGTGGGTAAATTATAGGGGATTTCTCAGCAACTTTTTCCTTAAGCCAAGGATTGTACTTGGTTGCTTGCCAGGGTCAGCCCACCAAAACTGGGGACTGGGGTTGACCTGACTAGGGCCAGTGCTGGGCACAGGCATAGAAAGGTTACTGGGAAGAGGCCTGGCTGGGATGCAAGTTGATGGGTTGGGGCTGGGGAGGGAGATGGCCAGGCATGGCGTGGGCATGGCGTGGCCATGACATTGTGTGAGCTTAGAGGAGCCCCAAGTGAGGGGAGAGGCCCCGAGGTGTGTCTTGCAGCCCACTCCCACCCAGCTCCACCCTGGCCATCTACCTCAGGCTCTGTGGCTGTCCCAGCAGAGCTGGCTGGTCACCCACATCCATATCACCCCCACCTCGAGTGCTTGGGGAAGACTGTAGAGCCCCTGGGGCGCACAGGATGGGCCCTCACCTGTCTGCTCCCTCTCCCCATGTTACTGTACACGCAAGCATCTCTTCTTGAAGGCACATCTTCCCCCTAATAAAAATCTATAGTACCTTTGTAGCACTCATATCATCACGGGATGCCTTTTAGTCAGGGTTGAAAGGCTGTGACATTTAGAGCACGAATGCGCTGGTCCTGGATTGCCCATAAAGGAACAATAAATCCTGTCTGTTGGGACAGTGACTGAAACCTGTAGTCTCTCTCTCTCTAGGCTGCAAAGAGTGAAGGTGACTGAGAAAAGCAAATCCTGCTAAATTCTTTCTTCCATAATTTTACCTGCGAGTTTCTGTGATGCTTGACTATTAGCGGGGTCCACAACCCTCCGAAAAATCTGTATTCACGCATTGAAAAATCCAGTGATATGCATCTTGCTTAGACAAGTATGGAATATGAAAGTATGAAATCATGCTCCCTGGCATATACTTTATAGTTTTTGCTAAAAATTATAGCCATTTAAATCACTTTATTGAAATACTAAAGGAAAATATTAAGAAAAAATGAATAATGCAACACAAATATTTTTACCAGAACCACAACTAGTATATACATTTTTTTCTGCTGGAGATGCATTGTTCCTGAGAACTTCCTCTGCATGGTTTTGAATACAGCATGGTTTGGTGATTCACTTTCTTTCCCCACTCTTTTTTGTGAAAATCACAGAAAAAATTCCTTGCTATATTAATTCTGCAGTGCTTTAAATATGACATGCCACACAGAGAACTTTACTAAAAAACCAACAAGGTTGCAGAGTCAGACTTCAGACTACAGAAATTTCCATGTTCTCTTCGTGCATACAAATAATTTCTATAAAAAGTTCAAAAAGATAAATGGAGATATTGTTTTAAAAAAAGGGTTTGGTAGAATCATCATCAATGTTAAACCCAGGTAATTAACATTGGGTTCTTAAATCTACCTAGGCTCTTAAGAGTAAGACCACACTTAAAAAGTGCTGGATGCTCAGGACTTTTGAAATTCAGTGATTGTTTAGGCAATTAAATGTGGGTTTAGAAGCCTGTGGTTAGGCATTCAAGTTTAAAAATCTAAATGATTTCATTATCACTCACAAGTGATAAGTCTTTAAGGTGGAGGTATTAAGCAAGTTTGTATTGCCTGTTCCTGAATCAGCTGAAGCTCTAGGAAGTGGGAAGTGAAAATTATTTTTTGACAGTGTGTTGTTTGCTCTCTACATAAAGATATGGTGACGGAAAAATGAGTCAATAGAACAAAATTTGACAAAAGCAGGATGTGAAAGAGAAAAGAATGGACAGAGGGGAAAACAAATTCAGAAAGCACAGGGAAAAGCAGGGAGTGGAAGATACAGAGTGAAATTCTGTTGAAAGAGAAGTACATTAAATAGCAGTTGTTGGGTGGCTCCGTGTGTGCAGAGCTTTCGTCAGTAATAGAGGGCATAGACTTCCATTTCAAGTCTGATGCAGCACTCAGAAGTCTTTCCATTAACTTCAATGAGCTTTGGATTAAGCACTTAGGGGAAAAAAGGTTATTCTTAAACTGAATGCTTTTTTTGAAGAAAGGAGTTTAAATTGTGGAAGAAAGTTTTAGTAAACTCAGAAAACTTGCAGAGCTCGCAGGCCCTCAGAATCCCCAGTATTTACGGTGTCTCCTTTAGACCCTACACTTAAAAAGGGAGAAAAGTAGCTTATCTTAGAATTTAAATGAGTTCAGTAATTGCTCAGGCTGCAGAATGTAACACAAGAAGTATTACAAACAAGCCAGCAAAGCAGTTTATTACACCAAAAGTGTGCAGGGGATTAAAAAAATACAAGGGAATCCCTGATTGCTATTGTGCTTTGGGATTAATAGAGTTCAAAATAAAGCTGCTGTGTTTTCATTGCCTGAATCCTGCATTTTAACATTTGAAATACATTGTATTTATAATTTCTGCTGGAAACACAAAAAATAAGTAAATAAGACTTGGAAGGTTAAGGGAATTTAAGAACTTTTTTGAAAAATAATTTTTCCCTTTCTTTCTGTTTCTGCTCTTATAATTTTCCTTCTTTACCAACCTTTTAATGTGGGCAGTTGGTGCTTCTGAGATTTCCAGCCATAGCTCTCAATTGTGCCACTTAGTCTCACTGCCTGAACGCATCCCATTTCCAACGGAGTGTTGAAACTCAGCTGCAATATGCTCCTATTTGCCCATCACCAATGAGCCTTCTCATTCCTTTCCCTAGTCACACCCTCCTCCAGAGCTGTCATTTAATGGCTACTTGTATTGGGTGTGGGTGTCAAGGTGTTGGCAACGGGGAGAGGTGGCCTTTATGAGGAAAGGCTGGGGCTGCCCCATGCGGGACACAGCTGGTGTCTGCCAGCTCCCATGGACCCTCTGCAGGCCACAGCTGAGCCCCTCAGCCATGGGTAGGGCACCTCAGGGAAAGCCTGTGTAGCAAGGTCAAAATGCTGTTGAGTAGTGAGGAAAAAAGTGTGAGAAACAGCCCTGTGAGCACTAGGAAGGAGGGGGGAGGAGGTGCTCCAGGTGCTGGAACAGAGATTTCCCTGCAGCCCCTGGAGAGGCCACAGTGGTGCAGGTGGTTCTCTGCGGCTAGTGGAGAGGACCATGCCAGAGCAGATATCCACACTGCAAGCTATGGAGTACCATGTCAAAACAGATATCCACACTGCAGCCCATTGAGGACCCCATGCCGGAGAAGGTGGATAGGCCCTGAAGAAAGCTATAGCCTGTGGAGTGCCCATGCTGGAGCGTGGGAAAAGTGTGAAGAGGAGCTGTTATGTACTGACCGCAACCCTCATTCCCTATCCCCGCTGCACCACTGGGAGGGAGAGAGGAGTGGGGAATGAAGGAGTGAAGTTGAGCCTGGGAAAAAGGGTGAGGGGGTGGTAAGGGGAAGGTATTCTTTTAATTTTGTCTTTGTTTCTCACCATCCAAATCTATTTTAAGTGACAATAATTTTTTTTTTTCCCCAAGTCAAGTTTGTTTTGCCTGTGATGGTAATTGGTAAGTGATCCCCCCTCTCCTTATCTTGACCCATGAGCTTTCTCCTCTTATTTTCTCCACTTGTCCTGTTGAGGAGGGGAATGAGAGAGTGGCTGGGTGGGCATCTGGCAGTTGGCCAAGGTCAACCCTACACACTGTTTTACAATCAAACATGTAAGCCACATGTGTTGTAAAAAAGCAAGGGTACACACATTGCAGAAGAACTTCTGTGCCCTGTTTTAGTCATGGACGAAGTGCAGGAGTTACACAGATTTTAAAAAAGAAAGCAAGTACAGATTGCAGCGACCATCAGCAAGAGCTACATGGCATGGGCTCTTGCAACGTGTTGCATTGTTGCATTGCCATGTAGCTCCCTACCTTTATAGATCAAGGCCAAATCTGATATTGACAAGAATTGTGCTGTTCTCCTCCTCTAAGTCTTTGTTAAACTTGAGCATTCTTTAGATTTTCAACAAAGCATAGAGGCATTGCAGTTCCTCTTTCCTGCATCTGATGACTTCTGTACAGTCATATTTTTCTAGTCATAAGTTATCTTCTGGCTCTTACAATATGCTCTCATGAACTTACCAATGTCCAGCATTCATAATATTTCCTTTATTCAGAGAACAGTTTTTTGCTACCCATGAGCTCCAGAGTCCACAAGAACCCGTTTTCGACACTCTGGTTCTTTGCTCCCTCATTTCTGCTGGGGATTTTCAGCTAACCGCTTCAAACTCCTGTAGTAAGTGAGTAGATGATTTTTCCCTTAGGCATCAGCTATTCCATTGTGCCGAAGTGCTCTTGTTTAACTGGAAAATTATTCTGGTTACTGAGTCTCAAATACTCCTCATCTGGA
The DNA here is from genome assembly GCA_024606505.1 of Aquila spilogaster. Classification (NCBI taxonomy): domain Eukaryota; kingdom Metazoa; phylum Chordata; class Aves; order Accipitriformes; family Accipitridae; genus Aquila; species Aquila spilogaster. The sequence continues at coordinate 101,614,319 of JANHGO010000063.1, forward strand.
ATATTCATGACCAGCAGCCCTCATAGCAAAACTAGATTTCCTATTTGCTGAAACCTATTATGATATGGAAATTGCATTAAATGCAAACAGAATTAATACATTTCTCAAGAAATGTAACTGTGCCAGAACTGTTTCAGAAAATGTCACAGTTTTTATATGGCCCCATATTCGTAGCTATGAGATAGGCATATTCTTTTTGAAATTAGTCTAGAAGAGTGAAGCTAAAGTTATGCTATAACAAAGAGCGAAAAAAGAACCCTAAAAATTAGATTTTGCTTAGCAAATACACTGGCTGTTAACAGTTTTTACTTCTGTTTAAAAATCATGCATTTAATTCACAGCTGCTCCTACTATCTTTAGAATGTTCTTACTCATCAGTAGGGATGTGGATGTGTTCAATAGGAACAGACAAAGTAAATGACCTTGAATATTTGTCCTCTCTGACAGCCTCATGGTAAAAATTGTTAACAGATTTTAGTGATTTAAAAGCCCTAAGATCTGAAGCTAATTGCATTAACTTGTTCTTCATGTTCTGTCTTCTTGCATATCCCAAATAATTTAAAATCAAGCATTGCTTTCCAAAATATTTATATTAAATGGCAGGTGAATAGAAAAGTTTGATAGTATTCCACCAAGTTTTGCCAGTTCCTAATGATCTGCTTTTACCAGTTGTTAGGATACAGTCCATCAGTAGGCTGAGTACTTCCATGGTATCTCAGTGTTTATGTTTCCCAAAGAGGCTGTAAATATGCCTAGCGGGAGTATTCTGATGAATTTTGCCATAGCACTTTATTGGAAATTATCAAAACCTATAGTTTGTGAGGCAAATTGCAGCTTCTTTTCCCATGCCCCCAAATATCCTTTGCCAGCTCCCCCCCAAAACAGTTCTCAATTACTAAAAATGTCAGTGTAGTAAGGGTTAAATATTTCATCCTGAAGCTTTTTTTCTGAATGGAAACTTTCAGTATTTGCACATTAAAACGTTTCATTTGAATGTATTGAGATGAACTCTGTTACAAGATCATTCAATCTTGAACTTAATTTTTTATTGTGAGCTATATAGCTTCACTGGAATTCAGGCAGAGGTTGGCTGGTACCTGATCCATTGGCATTCATGAGCCTCTTATGATGGCACTCAGTAGGAAACCTGCATCATGAGTAGTATAGGCCTGACCTGACTGAAGAGAAGGAAAAGCCTGAACTAGTATTTTTACTAGGCAATGTGTCACACTGAGAAAATATAATTTAACAGTCACCTGAACAAAGAAGCAGTATTCTTTCAATTTTGTTGATAGGTTGTTGTGGGTTTTTTTCTAAATTTATATTCCTCACTCCCCCTGCAAGTTTAAGTGTAATTGAGTAATTCCTATAGAAAATTCTCAGCAGCCTGCATTATTTACATTACTATTCACTTAGATACTACCAACTGCAAATGTTATCTATGATTTTATTCTGAAAATGTGACAGATAATAGCAATTGGGATCCCACACAGAAACCCACAAAGCCAAAATCCCTTAGGATAACCTTGCAAAATAATATTTCTCATATGCTGGGTTCCTGGAACATATTTTTGAACATTTTTCTTTGGGAAAGACTACTTATTGGGGAACAAGAGCCATCTATTTATTCAGTTAGAGTCTTCATTCACAGTTTAGAACTGTTTTAAATTTAGTTCTCCACTAATTACTTTTTTTCTTCCCCCTTGCTCCAGTATTTGTGTTTCCAATCAGTTTCTGTTGTCTTGGGTAGGCAGAGTCAGCAGTTTGGCCCAGACTAACTCCAGTGGAAGCGCTGCAGGGTCTCATTTGTGAGTGTTCCCATTTCTCATCATATAAGAATTATAGTTTGTATTTAATATTGTCTTGGGAGGCCTTGCTGGAATCCCTGTTTCTCTGTGAAGTTTCACCCAAAACCTCTCAGTGTTACATCACTGGTGTCACAGCAAGATACATCTCTGTATCATTTCATTGCGAACCCCCCACCCCTGCACTTGTACCACCAGTCTAAAAAGGAATCAGTATCCTGTGAGTCCTCAAAGAGAATTGATAAAATCACATAGCTATTCACTATGGGGACCTGGAGCACTGGTCCTGCCAGCTCACTTGCCACATAATGTGGGACTGAAATTTGTGCCAGGAGAACGTAAATGCATGTTCCACACCCTTTTCTTGCTCCTCCCATGGCTCAGTCGTTGTTTTATTACCTCCCAAGTTGAAATACAAACCAAATCTTCACCGATCTATTCCAAAAATTGTAATTCAGCTGGAAGGTGGGTGCATGCCAGCTCACTCAGTTATATACTTTTTCCTAAATAAATGCTACCATGGGTTTCTTGCTTTATGGAACCTCAGGCAGTAACAGCTCTGGGCCGTTCTTCTCTCTGCACGCCAGCAAGAATTATTACTGAAGCCTCTGAGCTTCAAGGTACAAGACATTACTAGTGGACATAAATTGAAAGCTTATACTTTCATCTCGGATCTAAATCGGATTTAGGCAAAGTGGCAAGACAAGAAGTATAAATAGAGTTTCCTATGCACGTGCTCTATGCCATTTGTTCTCTGTATCTGACACTGAAACATTTTGAACTAGCTATAGCTAGATGGACCAGTTGTCTCCTACAATTTTGCAGCTGATATGTTTTCATGTTACATATGATACATTTCCTTCATGGTTAAAACTTGATGTAATATTCAGTTTGCTTTCATATCATGCTTGTAAAACTATAGCTTTTCACTCTAGAAAGAAGTGTTAAAGGCCTTCATGCTGCAGAGCTTTATGGCTTTAATTCTTCTGGTCTAAATGCTGCAGTCCTTTTGACCTATCCTCATTTCTTCAGATTTTTTTCTTTCCTTTTCACTGTCAAAAATTGTTACTTTTCTCATCAGTTTTCAAGGTTTCAAAATCCGGATTCCTGTTCTGCTCTGCCTGAATAATCTGCTGTAATTACCACTTTATCAAGAATATTCAGTTTAACTATTAGGTGCTGTTATACTACAAGGATCAAGTATCCGTCTAAGCAGAAAAACCCTTTTCAGTCTGGAGGAAAATTGATTAATGGGAAGAGAATGGTGCTTTGCCTAAAGCAACTCACTCTCATTGTCTTAAAATACTTTTCTGTAGTTGATTTCTGAGAACACACTGGGGAAAGAATATATATATTCCTATGGACAATCGTATGTAGTTGCTGTAATTAATAGAGTGATCTGGTATTAGCAAAAAGAGAACAACAATATGATCAAAATTTTATGAAAATGCACAATCATACTGAATTTGAGTAGGAAATAGGTTTGTACTTGGCATTTAAATATTTCCGCATTCATTTTGCATTTATCCTACTCTAGTATAGATGTAAGTTCCACTCATAAAAAAGCTAAAAAAAAAAAGAGAGAGAGAAAAATCAGATCTAATTAACTTATAAGCCTTTGGGGGAAATTATTTTAGTGTGTGAGATGATAACTAGAGTAGTGCTTGCAAATCCAGTAAACATGATCTTGCCTATTTTCCATTGCAGATAAATGATGTCTGATATTTTTTCCATATATGTAATAAAATACTTGCATTAATTCATGTTGTCATACATTACTGGGAACAAAAGAAAAGCTTAATCTTGTGGGAAATGGGCACACATTATTCACAACATGTCTACAAGCTTTAATCTAATTTGAATACTATCTTTGTTAATAGTCCCTTGGGGTACACAATTTCAAGCTTTCCATTCTGGGTTAAAATGAATAGGGCTGGGGTTTCAATCATGTTCTCTGCTTTTCTGCTTGCAGCCTATAGATGAAAATGTCTTAGAGATGAGTTTACGTAAGGTAAATATTTTAGAACACAGTTGTATGTTCAATACAAGAACTTAAATATGAAGGACACATCCCATGGATAGTTCCGCCTGAAGAAACAGCTTCAGCTCTTGCATATCCCTTTGCAACAACCAATTCTAGCATTGTACCTATGGAAAACTGCAGATGTCAGAATTATTTACTCTTACGCAAATCTTCCCAGTAAACCACCCCTGAAGCCAACCCACCCAACTTTCAGAGTCAAACTTAGGTAGAGCAAGAAATTCAGGTCATTAGAGAAAATTGCAGAAAAACAGAGAATCACAGAAGCACAGTGCTGAAAGGACCTCATCTGACAAATGCTTTTCTAATCTCTTCTTAAAGACCTTCCCTGACCACAGCCTTCCTAGGCAATCTCTGTGTATGATAATGGTAAGAGATCTTTGCTACCACATACCTCACAATATCCAATTTGAATCTTCTTTGCTGCATTTAAACTCATTACTTTGTGATCTCAGGATTATTTCCCATTAGTGCCCATCCCTTTTCTGAAACACAGTGCCCTACTGCAGCTGAAGCATTATCAGTGATAAGTAAAGCAGGATTACTTCATGATGTGCTCTGATTTATATTTCCTGATAAGAAGTTTGCCTTTTAAACAACAGTGTGAAACTCCTTCAGTTTATAACTTCTTCAGACCCATTTTTGGGCAGGAGTCATCTAGTTAATTGTCCTCCATCCTGCATTTGTAACAGCTTATTTTTCCTGCTCAGATCTTGTACTTTGTATTTACCCATATTTTTCTTACAGATTATATCTTCATGTCATTTACAAATTTAATGAGCACATTTTCCATTGCAATATTCAGGTGTTAATAAAACTATTGAAGAGGAGATAAGCAATGGGACAACTTGCATAACTCCACTTAACATATCCTTCCATACTACTTAGTCAACAGGTTTTGCATCCTCCTTGTCAGGATTTTGTCAAGACTGTGTTTCCTGTATAATTTATGGGAAGATCATGCGAGAATATAAAAAGTATTATTAAAGTCAAGATAAATGACCTCAGTGACTTCGCCCAGCCTGCCATGCTGTCTGGAAGGAAATTAGATTAGATTGACATTTATTCTTAGGAAAAAAAAAAAAAAAAAAATCCCCTTGGCTGCCATCTGCATGTCATTCTACCTTATTTTCCGCAAACATTTTATTTGATCATCGCCTCCAGAATATTTTGGGAAGATACCATCTTAATTCTATTAGTCAGTTGATCACAGCTGGTTTGTTTAGTGAAGATTGCTAGGAAAAAAAGGCATGAAACACCTTCATGCTCAAATTCACCTACAAATTATTTTCCTCTCTATTGAATAGAGTAGTCCTTGATCTTCCTTTTTACAATTAACAGAGCAAATGAAAGAACTATTTCAAAGTATGAAATTATTATACTAAGTCAATAATAGAATGAGTTCTTTCTTCCAAAGTAGTTGCTTCATAGTTGCACCTCATTCCATGCCCTGTTTTTTTGTTGTTGTTTTTTTCATGTGGTTACTTGTTCCTGCTGCTTTTTTATTTTCACCTTTGGTACATTATCCAGCATCCACAGTATTTATAATTCCTTCTTGTGGGTGGAGTCAATGAGGATTTTATTCTTTAACCAAGTTAATATCCTATAACACTTCTTACCTCTCTGCCCAGGGTTAATTTACGACCCTAGTATTTTTCCTTTAGGCTTTGCTTTTTCCCTTAATCCTTGTTCTCATTAGATAGTGTCTACAAGTTCTCTCTCTGCACTGAAGTCTACCTAATTTTTATATAACCCTTTCTGTCTCTCAGGATTGCAAAAGACACAGTTCTATGGTCATTCTTTGTCTTTCTGAACAAATTGTATTCTTTTAGTATTAGTCTTTCAGTCATATTAATTATCTTGTCAAATCCCTTGTTTTTTCCCTGTATAATGTGCATTAGCATACATAAGTAAGCAGTCTTGACCTTTTATTTCCTTTTTTGTATTTCTTTGGATCTTATTCTGAATAATCCTAACCCCCTGCCACTCAAGCAATCTTGATACCCTTATTCAAATTTCTCTTTTTGTGCTTAACTATGGACTTTTGTCACTCACACTATCTCCTCCCCTTGATCTCTCTTTAAAGCCTTTCTTACTAGATAAGTAAATCCCCTATAGAAAATAGACTGTTTTCCATGTTCAGGGGTATTCTTTCCATGTACAAGAGTATGTGGAATATCATCTCAATGGTCAAGGGAGCCAAAGCTGTCCTGGTGTCCTGGAATATGCATATTTCTCCAGAATACCTAGATTCCTAATCCTTTTTAATCTTCAACTAGGAAAATGAACATGTATACCATACAAGTCTCCTGCCCTCCCAGACTGATACTCACTTTTGATCAGTTTGAGATTGTTCCCGAGAGTGAATGCATGACACAAATAGAAGGGCACATGGGGTCGCAATCACTGTGAGAGATGAAAAGCATCCACTTTATAGTAATTTGTAAAAGCTGAGTTCTCTGGAAGCAGCATACTCTAGGATGTCAGCTGCAGCAGACAGATGAGGCCTTTAGGAGAAAATCACCAACCTCTGCTGCTTTCTTTCCTTTCTCTTAGGAATGGAGGCTGTGAATCTTACAGGTCTGAGTCTCTTTTCTTCCTCTTCCAATATCATTTGACCATTACTTGCTGCTAGGACACTGTCCTATTCTTGACATTGATAGTGAAACAGCATCAGTTTCCAGCTGAGACCAGCAGGCAGCTTCTCCCTAACAGAACGACCATTTCATTGCTGGTGCTGTCATGGACCCCAACCTGCTTAGCTTCTACAGGTTCTGCTCACTGCTGCCATGGCACAAGTGGTCTCTGCATTTTGACAAACAAGCAAGAGATAACAAGATAACAAGAGTGAATGAATGGCACAGCTGTGTGGGGTTTTTTTCCTAGAATTTTAATAAAAAAGGAAATCCAGTAAGACAAAAGCTCCAACAGTGAAAGAATTAGATAACAGCCCTCCCAACAAACACACACAAATTTCTGCATGTTTATTCCAATTGCTATTGAAAAGCAAATGACCAGCCTGTCAGCTTATTTCATCTCTTCCAGGAGATAAAATAGCATTTTTAGGAATGGTCAGCTGCTCTCCATTTCAGTTCAGTTGTTGGCCTTTAAGACTGCTGTAATGCTGACAGAGCAGAAAAAGACAGTAAATGGAGGAAAACTTGGCCAGTTAGAGAGGCTGAATGCTTTGAGGAACTGAGGTGCAGACTCCTAAAGGTGCTTTGTGCCTTAATTGCCATTACTGGGAATTAACATCTTTGAGGATCTGACCTTCATTACTCAAACTGTTACATGCTCTAAATGATACTGGGCTCACTGGCAGGCAGAATTTGATTGTTGAAGTTTCTAAGTCCAGTGGACTACATCAGACAGATTTGGAAAATCTGGGAAACAGTGAGAACTGGAGCCTAATTGAGTAAATGAACTCTAACTCAATAATGTGATAATTCAAATCTTAACATTTGCATGCCTTTGTGAAAATTTTGGTGAGGCTTTAAATCCTAACTTTGTGGTTCTTGGTACTTTCTGCATACTTAGAGGCTTAAGTGAAAGAAACAAAATTATTGGATCCTTTTCCAGTTGTGGCTATCAGTACACCAACTATAAAAAATTAATTCCAGCAAAATTTCAGTCTGTCTTCTAAAGAATGCAAAATACCAGCTGTATGTTGTGCAATATTCTTCATCAGCTGTGAGATTGATCTTGCCTTTGAGTATTTTTCTTCTATGAACTCTTCCTCTCAGAAATAGTCACAAATCAGTACATATGCGGAATAAATAATTAAAGATGACTTCTGAAAATGCAAGAAAACATGAATTCTGAAGATGAATGCACTCACACCAATTACATTTAACAATACATGAAGAGCCTAATAAAATCTGTTTCACATTCTAACTTACTCTGTGATAACATAGGTAAGTTAAAGAGCTGGGGTGAGTGAATTGCAATATAAAAGAAAATCTTCTTCAGCCTAATGATTTTCTGAGGTTCAAAATGGTTACTTGTTTGTTTATTTTTAAGAATTCTTTTTTTTCTGTATTGAAAATGTAGCTTTTGAGTGAAGCTAAAAGAAGCCATGTAAAATTGCTTATTGAAAAATCTGTATAATTATGACATTTTGAGCCCAATTTTTGTGGCATGCACAAACCAGTCCAAAGGTTGGATGGTCATTTTGGGTCTAATTTAGTACCCCAATATAATGAAATCATTGTAAGCGCATCAACATTTATGTATAAGAGAAAGTTAACTTTTAGTATTTGTTGCAGCAATAGTTACTACATCGATTGGTATGTAAACAAGATAACCTGTTGTTTTGCTATCAGAGATATCACCTTTCTCTCTCTCATTTAATTAGACATAAAAGTTATATATTGCATTCATTTTTCAGGTGAAGCATATATGTCATAATTTAAAGACTGAAGGGCTGTAGCTGCAAAATCAAATGTTATCAAGTTACCAGACTGGGTATACATCATTTGCTTTTCACATCAGTCTTCAGGATGTAGGAGTTAAGAATACTTCTGCCCTACTGCAATGACAAGATCATAGCAAACTCAATGAGACTATGTGTTCATTAAAACAGGGCACACTTTAAAACATAGTTATAGTGCATAATTAATTTACCATGAAAAGACAAAGTGCAATATTCTGCTTTCCTTTTTTTATATATTCAAGACAATTGTGAATGAAAATTAAGTAGTTACTGTATGTGATTTTGGCATTTGCATGAGTTTATGCTTAGAAGCTGAACAGTAGCATCTTCAAAATGCAGCCTGTAATTTAAAAAGTATTACTACTGAGCTAATTTGAATCATGCCTTTCCCACAAAAGAATTTCCTAAGCTCTTGAGGGGGAAAATTAAGTTTCTAGCCACTGTTTTATTTGCATTTCCATACTCCAACAGTTTCCATAATTCGATTATTTCTAAAATAAAAAAGAGAACCATATTTTATTTAAACAATGGGAAGTAGAAAGACCTATCAAAGAAATATCTGCTTTAGGAAGCCTACAGTAGCAAACTGAAAAAAAAATACTTACAATTCCAATTTTCCAAGAATATTCTCTCCAGATACATGTTGTCTGTTTAGTGGGATTTGCTTCAAAAGATGTTTACAACTGTATTGAAGCAGGGTCCCTCAAAGTGTTCAGCCCTTCCAGGTCTCTTCCAAGTACATGCCATAAAAAATAGAAATGTTTGAAAATGGGTGGCCAGAAAGCCATATCAGGGCATTTTGATATGTGGGCCTCCGGGGCCCATTGCACAGCTAACTCCAACTAGTTTCTTCCATCCAGTTTGGTCTGCTGCTTATTGCAGCCATCCTGCAGTTCTAGACGCTCAAACAGCTCAAGCACAGATAATCTTAAGAGCTGGTTTCTCTTCCCCACGTTCTCAATGATTTCTGATAGGACATTAAGTCTTTTGGCTCATCTACTTCCCTTATGCAGACCTTTATTATAATCTCAGTCAAGCTAGCCGATTAGACCTATTTTGTGGGTCTTTTTTAATGAGCAAGTGATTTTTTTGAACTATACATTGCTTTCCAAATGAAAACATTTTTAAAAAAAAGTGAGTTCAGAGAAAAGAAGAAGTGAAAGAAAACAAAAAAGAAGCTAAGTGTCGCAGTGATGGGGATATCACAGCACTTACTCTTAGCACCTAACAGGTTTTGAAGCTAGTCTCACTAGGTTCTCTATATAACTAATGAAGAGCAAAATATTCAGCTATACCTGGACCATTCCAGAAAGATGTCTGGCTAGTCTGATCTTAAAATTCCTCAGGGATGGAAACTATAAACTCCTTAGCTAACCTGTTCTAACTAGTAGTGTTGCCATAATGGCAGCATAATAGCTATGTTTTAGACCTTAAGTTTTCAAGCTGTGAGGACCATTATCATTTAAATATGGTTGGAAAGAAATTTAGCTGAATAAGAAGCTTGATTTCTTCCCTTTGTTCATTAATTCTGCGTGTTAAACTGTGTCCATATTAAATCATTCAGTGAGCTCACTCTGACCAGGGGATATTCTGAAGAGCTTTAACTTGAGTGTGTCTGAAAGTTGCATCTCCATGTTATTCCAAAAGCATGTAGACTTATATATAAGAAGAATATAGACTTATATGGACTACTCATTTGAGAAAGGAACACATCACTGACTGTAATGACACTTGTTTAATGTCGAGCTTGGGAATAATTGGCATAAAGAGACTCGCTTTCTTCCAGAGGTTTACTATTGGTTTCCATCCTTAGCACAAACATAATGCCTGCAGGAGGATGCTACATTTTGTTCTTGGTCTTCCCTCAGCACTTCAATCTCTTACATGATTAAATTATCTCTTACTGATGATATTTTTACAAGCAATACTGTAGTACTAGACAATCATTAAAGTAGGAGCCACTGCTGTAACATTAAGGGATTAATTCTGTCCAGCTTCTCTCTGTTAGAAACATATTTATTTAATGTTATGTCTTACATGATGGAAGTCCCAACACTACAGTAGTCATGACAGAAATAGCCAGGATTTCTGCCACTGTGCAGCTTCACCCCATCAGTTCTACTCTGGGATTACACCTAGCAGAAAAACAACTATGCTGGCAATTTCCAGAACTGATTATAAAGTGCATGGTGGGGTGGAGGATCAGAGAAGGAAACTCTGTAAGTACATGGTATATGCATGCTGCAACAGGGGGAGGTGATCTGACTGGTAACGGTATGAGATTCACAAGAATGAATGAAATGTAACTGACATGTAGATGACAAATTTCAGCTGTATTTATATGTTCATGTTAGGAAATGTTTAAAATAATACTCCCATCATGGCAGGTGGAAGAAGAAAATAATCTGGCATTAAATGATCCAGAGTTCTTGAGATCAACAGGGACTGTGGGATCCCTTAACCTGTTGATACAAAGCCAGTCAGATGTTACACCTCACTCAACTACCCCTGAGCTGAAGTCAGTGAGTTAGTCTTAATTGGGTATAATTTCCTTTTTGTTAAGCTAAACAGAGTGGGTTCTTTAATTGTCTCTGTGGGACTTTTCCTCCAGCCCTAGAATAATTTCTATTCCTTTTTTTTAAGCAATTTTCTTTGAGTTTTGAAAGTACAGAAAATTGGGAAAAAACCCAATACAGATTTCAGAAGAGGTTAGAGGGAAATCAAGTTGCTCGTGTACGTTAGTGAACTGCAGTGTACCAGTACTAGTAGCTCTGCAAGACACTGGTCTGCTGACTATGCCATTTTTGGAGGGAACAAGCTGACATTTCTGTTCCGTTCTCTCAGCCAGTTAATTCTCTGATTACTAGATAAGGATTTGCAAACAGGAGGGGTGGTGGGAGAGAAGGGCTTGCTGATAGAGGTCCTGCCATAAGGATAAGCATACATGACCCTGCAGCATATGCATGCCATGTGGGATATGCTGTCTAACTGCACCTAATCCCAATTAGTTCTGGGGAAGAGAGAAGCTGAAAAGCTAGGTTTTCACATCTACACTTGAATGTTGAAGGTTGTATATTCAGAGCTACTCAAATTATTTTTGTGTTCAGTTTCCTGAGGAAAATAATGAAAATTAAGTGGTGTCATCACCCTTTTTATGTCTTTTTAATTCCACTATGAAATTCATATCTGCATTTTCAAATAGTGAGAATCAAAAGTTTCCAAAAAGATTGTATTTTAAAATTAGTTTATTGATTTTAGTGCCCAAATCTGAGACCAGCTTTAAGTTTGTATCTTGAAAATTTTCTCCCTCATTTGCAGCTTTGTCTAAAGCTTCTTGTGGAAAAGTTATTTTGTTTTGTCTCAGGGCATGATAATAGATCAATGAAAAATAATATAGGAATTATTATTTTAAAGAAAGAAGGGTATTAATACTTTTTCCATATCAACACTGATGATTTTATGACACTTCATTACTATGCAATGTCATCCCTGCATACTTTTGTAAATAATGCTGCTTGAAATATTCTTGATGTTAATCAAAACACTTGTCTTGTTCATATCTCTCTGTGGAATGAAATTTTAGGAGGAAGTATTCATGATTGAAAATAGCTTTAAATTCTCACCATACCTCTTTTTAGTCCCCTTTTACTTTCATTTCTTCCTATTCATCTCGGTACACACATAGAAAAAAAAGGAATTGTACTGAATTTTGTGATGCAAAGACAGAATCACGAGCAAACTGGATTAGACAAGTTCCATAAATCATTAAAAAAGACACAGTTATGGTTGCAAGACAAATACCTGTATTCATACATGTTGTACCCAAGCAAAATATGAATACAAGGCATGACAGTCCCAGTGAAATAATTAAGGAGATAAATATGGCACTTAAAGAATGGAGCAGTCTGATGCTCAGCTAGTGTTTCAGAAAGAAGGAATTGAAATATAACAGATCACATCAGCTTATTTAAATACTGCTTATGGTAATTAGCATTTTGGCATTATTTTTTCAGACATACAGTGGCTGCCAGCCACTGAAAAAAATCATGTAAACCTTCAGGGAGGTAACATACTGTCAAAAAGGACAACGGAAAAAAGGCATATAGATAACATTAATTCCTTCTCATGGAAAGAAGACATTAACAATAAATTCCTACATCTCCTAAAAACAAAAACCTAGAAGAGAAAATGTTCTGGATTTTTTTTTACTCTTAACTGGTATGACTTATCTTCATCCTTTGAAACACTATTTTATTACATTTTTGTATAAAAAACTCTACATACTTTTTATAAAGTAAATGTTGACTTTCCTTTGCCTATCTTTTGTAAACTTTGCACCCTTCAGAGCTGTAATCTTATTAGTGATTGCTTATGGAATTATTTTACAGCATTGTTCAGCAAAACAGGACGAACAACTTAAAATTACTTATGAGGGTGTTGTGTTAAAGGGTAAGGAAGTTTGGCAGAAAATAAACCCCCTTGCATTCCAGCTTATCCTCAGATGTCAGAGGGTCTGGGGGCGGCTAGGTTTAATTTCTGAGTGATGTCCAATTCAACGCTCTAAGTCCGGTTGCGTTCAATATGCTGAACTATCACAATTATGGATGCACTTAATAGTGAACTGCACTCTTGGCTTAGCCGTGTTCAACGCACGAGAATTACCAGACTTAAGGAGTTTGGTTGCGTCAATGAACTATCACAACTAGATTAATGAGCAGCGCAGTTTGTTAAAGCAACAATATGTGTTCTTTTGGATTGCTGGTGATAAATACATTGTCTGCAAAGCACATGCAAATAATAATAC
>JANHGO010000063.1:101627500-101646038 GCA_024606505.1 Aquila spilogaster
ATTGTTGCCTTTAACTGATACTAGCAAACCTGTTGTACTTCAGATATTGTTCTATTTAAAAACTATTATACAGCCAACCATATCCAAGTGCAAGGTCTTGCACCTGGGTTGAGGAACCCCCATTATTAATATAAGCTGGAGGATGAAAGGATTGAGTGCAACCCTGCTGAACAAGGCCTGGGGGTACGGGTGGATGGGAACACGGACTTGAGCCAGCAACGTGCCCTTGCAGCCCAGAAAGCCAACTGTATTCTGGGCTGCATCAAAAGAAGTGTGGCCAGCTGGGCGAGGGAGGTGATCCTATCCCTCTACTCTGCGCTGGTGAGGCCTCACCTGGACTACTGCGTCCAGATGTGGAGTCCTCAGTATAGGAGAGGCATAGACCTGTTGGAGTGTATCCAGAGAAAGGCCACAGAAATGATCCCTGGAATGAAACACCTCTCCTATGAGGACAGGCTGAGAGAACTGGGGCTGTTCAGCCTGGAGAAGAGAAGGCTGTGAGGTGACCTTAAAGCAGCCTTTTGGTACATAAATGGGGCCTACAGGAAAGAAGGGGACAGACTCTTTAGCAGGGTCTGCGATGACAGAACAGGGGGAAATGGCTTCAAGCTCAAAGAGGGAAAATTTAGGTTAGATATAAGGAAATAGTCTTTTACAGTGAGGGTGGTGAGGCACTGAAACAGGCTGCCCAGTGATGCGGTTGGTGCCCATCCCTGGAGACTTTCCAGGTGAGGCTGGATAAGGCCCTGGGCAACCTGATGTGCTGTGGTGTCCCTGTTAATTGCAGGGGAGTTGGACTAGATGTCCTTCAGAGGTCCCTTCCAACTCTAAGGATTCTAGGAATCTATGTTTATTCCAATAGCTGAAAGGCCAGCTGTTCTTCATCTCAGTTCAGCTGTTGGTCTGTAAGATGGCGCAATGCTGACAGAGCAGAAAAAGACAGCAGGTGGAGGAAAACTGCCAGTTTGAATGACTGAATAGTCTGAGGAACTGAGGTGCAGATTCCTTAAGGTACTTTGTACCTTTTTTTTTGCTGTTGAGGAGAATTAACATTTTTTGACTCAGACTCCAGACAATGCAGGGTTTAAGGGTAGGCAAAATTAGATTGCTGAAATTTCTAACTCCAGTGGACTGCATCACACTGAGACATTTGGAAAAACTGGGAATGATTAAGGAGTAGAGCCAAATTCACTAATTGAAATCTAACTCAGTAATATGGTAATTCAAATCTTCATATTTGCAAGCTTTTGTGAATATTTCCATGAACCTTTAAATCCTGAGTTTTTGGATCTTTAAACTATCTGCGTGCTTACAGGCTGAAGTTAAAGAAACTGGAATATCAGAGCCCTATCCAGTTTGGGCTACCAGTATACTAACTGTAAAAAATCAATTCCAGCAGAATCTCAATCTGTCTTCTAAATAATGCAAAATACCAGCTGTATATTGTGCAGTATTCTTCATCAGCTGTGAGATTGATTTCGTCTTTCAGTGTTTTTCTTCCGTGAACTCTTCCTCTCAGAAATAGTCACATATCAGTGCATATGCAGAATAAATCACTATAGAAGTCTTTTGAAAATGCAAAAAAAACATGAATTCCCAAGATGAATGCACTCACACCAATTACATTTAACAATATTTGAAAAGCCTAATAAAATCTCTTTCACATTCTAAGTTGCTCTAGGTAAATTACTAGAGCTGGAGTGAGTGAACTGCTTTATAAATAAAATCTGACTTTATCCTTCAGTCTAATGATTTTCTGAAGTTTGAAACCATTATAGATTGTTTTTAAGAATTCTTCTTTTGTTCTGTGTTGAATGTGTAGCTTTTGACTAAAGCTCAAAAGAAGTTATGTAAAATTGCTTATTGAGTCTGTATGATTATGACATTTTGAGCCCAGTATTTGTGGCATGCACAAACTTATCCAGAGTTTGTGTGATCATTTTGGGTAAGCATATTAATATTTATGTAGAAGAGAAAGTTAACTTTTCAAATTTGTTGCAGCAGTAGTTAGTACATTGGTTGGTATGTAAACAAGATAATCTGATAGGCTTTTCTTGCTGTCAGAAATACTGTCCTTCTCTTTCTTTCATTTGATTATACATACAAGCAATATATTGCAGCCATTTTTCAAATGAAGTATGTATGCTATTTGAAGACTGAAGGGCTGCAGCTACAAAATAAGACATTATCAAATTGTAGCTTCATCTCAAGGAACAGACGTATATGTTATTTATCTTTTCCTTCAGTCTTCAGGGTGTAGGAATTAGGAGTACTACTTCCCTGCTAGAATGACAAAATCAAAGCAAACTCAGACTATAAGTTTATTAACACACACTTTAAAACACAGTCATATTACGTCATGTATTCACAAAGAAAAGACAGCATACACTATTGTGCTTCCCATTTATTATATATTCATGACAGTTGTGAATGAAAACTGAGTATATGTGATCTTGGTATTTGCATGGCTTTCCACTTAAAAGCGGAACAATATCATCTTCAAAATGCAGCCTGTAATTTTAAAAGTATTACAGCTGAGCTAATTTGAATCATGTCTTTCCCAGAGAAGAATTCTGTAAGTTCTTCAGGGGGAAAATTAAATATCTGGCCACTCTTTCATTTGCATTTCCTTACTCCAACAGTTTCCATAATTGGATTATTTCTGAACCAAAAAAAGACTAACATATTTTATTTAAACAATAGGAATTATGTTTATCAAGGAAATGTTTATTTTAGAAAGCCCAGAGTAACAAAGAATAAAAAGAAATCTTACAATTTAATATTTCTGAGAGCATTGTCTCCAGCTATGACCTAGTCTGTTTAGTTGGATTGCTTCTAAAGGTGTATAGATTGTAGAAAGGTTAGTTTGGAGGAAGGTATCCTAAAGCATTTAGCTCTTCTTCTGAGCAAGTGCCCTTCCAAGTCTCTTCCAAGCATATGTTTGACTATAATTAGCTAGGAAATCCATGTAAGAAGATTTGAAAGCATGGGCCTTCTGGGCCCATTGCCCAACTAACTCCAACTACTTTCTCTGTCCCATTTGGTCTGCTAATCACAAACAAACAAACAACAACAACAAAAACCTACAGTTCTGGACATTAAATCAGCTCTAGCATAGATAATCTTAACAACTGGTTTCTGTCCCTCACATTTTCACTGATACGACATTAAGTCTTTTGTCTCGTCTCATTTTCTTGTGCAGACACTGATAGCAATGTCAGTAGATCTGGCTGGTTACATTTATTTTGTTTAGGTTTTGGTTTTGTTTTAAATGAAGAAGAGATTTTTTAAAACTGTAAAATCTTCTCAAAATTAAAACATTTTTAAAAATGTGAATTCAGGAAAAAAAAATAATGAAAGAACTAAGTGTTACAGTGGCTCAGGCATCACAGAACTGAATCTCAGCGTTTAGCAGGCTTTGATGCTAGTCTCAGTTGATTTTCCATAAAATCAGTTAAGAATTAAATACTTAACTATACACGGTGGAACCATTCCACAAGGGTCTAGAGGGGAATGAAGAGTGGCTGAGGTTTCTTTGTTAATTCAGCCTAGAGAAAAGGAGACTGATGCCCTCCGCATCAGCTCCTCATGATGGGGAGTAGAGGGGCAGATGCTGATTACTTTCTCTGATAACCAGTGGTAGAACTTAAGGGAACGGCACGGAGCTGTGACATGGGAGGTTTAGACTGGATATCAAGAAAAGGTTCTTCATCAACTCAAAAAAATTCAGCAAAGACTTCATGTGGATCAGCCTCAAAGTGGAGGCTTGCACCAAGGGATCCTTCTCAATGAACTATTCAGGTGGAAACAGTTAAAGACCTACTACTCCATGTAAACTGTCATAAGTCCATTGGGTAAGATGGAATCCACCTGAGGGTGCTGAGGGAGCTGGCGGAGGTGATTGCTAAGCTGCTTTCCAGCATTTATCAGTGTTCCTGGTCAATCAGAGAGGTTCCAGAGAATTGAAGTCTTGCCAATGTGACTCATCTACAAGAAGAGCTGTAAAGAGGATATGGGGAACTACAGGCCTGTCAGCCTGACCTTGGTGGCAGGAAAGATTATGGAGCAGATTGTCTTGAGTGAGATCACAGTCAGAGATGCCCAGCCAGCATAGGTTCATGAAAGGCAGGTCCTGCTTGACCAACCTGATCTACTTCTATGATCGAGTGACCCATGTTTTGGACGAGGGAAAGGCTGTTGACATAGTCTACCTAGACTTCAGCAAAGCCTTTGACAATGTCTCCCGCAGAATTTTTCTAGAGAAGCTGGCAGCCCGTATCTTGGACAAGTACACTCTGCTGAGTAAAGAACAGGCTGGAGGGTCTGGCCCAGAAAGTGGTGGTGAATGGAGTTAAATCCTGCTGGTGACCAGTCACGAGTGGTGTTCCCCACGGATTGGTATTGGGGTCTGTCCTGTTCAGTATCTTTATCGATGACCTGGAGGAGGGCATTGAGTGCACTCTCAGTAAGTTTGCAGATGACACCAAACTGGGAGGAAGTGTCAATCTGCCTGGGGGTAGCAAGGCCCTATAGAGGGATCTGGACAGGCTGGATAGCTGGGCTGAAGCCAATGGGATGAATTTCAACAAGACCAAGTGCTGAATTGTGCATTTTGCCCACAGCAACTCTAGGCAGAGCTACAGGCTTGGGGCAGAGTGACTGGAACTGCAGAGGAAATTGACCTGGGGTATTGGTCAACACTTGGCTGAACATGAGCAATCAGTGTGCCCAGGTGGCCAAGAAGGCCAGCAACATCCTGGCTTGTATCAGAAATAGTGTTGCCAGCAGGAGCAGGGAAGTGATCATCCTTCTGTACTCAGCTCTGGTGAGGCTGCACCTCGAGTACTGTGTTCAGTTTTGAGCCCCTCACTACAGGAAAGACATCGAGACTCTGGAGCGTGTCCAGAGAAGAGCAACAAAGCTGGTGAGCGGTTTGGAACACAAATCTTATGAAGAGCAGCTGAGGGAACTGGTATTGCTTAGTCTGGAGAAGAGAAGGCTCAGGGGAGACCTTATAGCTTTCTACAACTACCTGAAAGGAGGTTTTGGTGAGGCAACAGTTGGCCTCTTCTCCCACATAACTAGCAATAGAACTAGAGGGAATGGCCTCAAGTTGTACCAGGGGAGATTCAAGTTGGATGTTAGGAAAAATTTCTTCCCCAGAAGAGTGTTCAGGTGCTGGAACAGGCTTCCCAGGGAGGTGGTGCAGTCACTGTCTCTGCAGGTATTCAAGAAATGTTTAGTCTACTGAGGGACATGGTTTAGCAGGGAAATATTGGTGGTAGGTGGACAGTTGGACTGGATGATCTTGGAGGTCTTGACCAGTCTTAGTGATTCTATGATCAAAAAGGGTGTTTGGGCACTGGAACAGACTCCCCAGGGCAGTGGTCATGGCACCAAACTGCTGGAGTTCAAGAAGCATCTGGATGATGCTCTCAGTCATGTAGTCTGATTTTTGGGTGATCCTTGTGTGAAGCCAGGAGTTGGATTCAGTGATACTTCTGAGTCCCTTCCAACTTGAGTTATTCACTTTTCTATTAGTCTTATCTTAAAATCCCTCAATAATGGAAATTCTGTAAACTGTTTAGCTAATGTACTCTAAATAGTAGTGTTACCATATTTATTTTTCTTTTTATTCCTAGCTTAAGTGTTCTCTGCTTCAATATATACCCACTGTTTGTTCCTTCACCCCAAATGAACACTGAGAACAGTCTGTTCCCTTTGCTTTGCCACATCTTTTAAACAGCTGAAGACCATTACCAAATTAGCTCTTCTCTAGGCTTTTCTACTAAAACAAAAAGCTGTAGCATAATAACTAAGTTTTAGCTCTTAGGTTTTCAAGTTCTGAAGACTATTATCATTTAAATAGGAGATGAATAAGAAGCTTGATTTATTCGCTTTGTTCATTATTTCTACACATTAAAATGTATCCCAATCCAATTAGACAGTGAGATTACTCTCTATCCAGGGGATATTCTGAAGAGTTTTAACTGAAGAGTTTCTGAAAGTAGGATCTTCATGTTATTCTAAAATTATTTAGATTTATACATAAAAAGATTTTGAGAAAGGAGCGCCTCACTGTCTGTAGTGCCACTTACTCCATTCTTTCAATGACCAGTTACTTCTCTGCTGACTAGGTAAGGATTTGCTAGCAGAAAAGTTGTGGGAGCAGTGAGTGTATTGGTGGAGGTTTTCTTGTATGGGCAGCACAGGTTTACTATATGGGATATGCTGTCCAGCTGCAGCAAGTCCCACTTAGTTCTGGAAGCTGAAAAGTTAGGTCTTCATATCTATACTTGAACGTTTAGGGTTGTATGTTTGAAGCTACTCAAACTGCTTGAGTGTTCATTTCCTTGAGGAAAATAATGAAAATTAACTGGCATCATCACCTTCTTAAATGCCTTTTTAATTCCACTATTAGATCCACTTCTGCATTTTCAAATGGTGGAAACCAGTATTGCATTTTAAAAGTATTTATTGATCTTTGTTCCCAAGTCTGAGTCCAGTTTTAAGTTCATGTATTGAAAATTGTCTCTCATTTGAAGCTTTTTCTAAAGCAGCTTCCTATGGAAAAGCTATTTGTTTTGTCTCAGGGTAAAATAACATGGGAATTATTATTTTAAAGAAAGAAGGGCAATAATACATTTTTTTTTTTTTTTTTTACCAGCACTGGTGAGTTTGGAATACTTCATTACTATGCAGTATCATTCCTGCATTACTTTTGTAAATAATACTGCTTGAAATATTCTTGATGTTAATCAAAACACTTATCTTGTTCACAGCTCTCTGGGGAATGAAATCTTAGAAGGAAGTCTTCATGAGTGAAAATAGTTTTAAATTTTCACCATACCTCTTCTTATTCACATTTTATTTCCTGTCCTTCTCTGCGAATACACACACACACAGAACTTTGTGATGGAAAGACAGAATCACCAGCAGACTGGATTAGACAAGTCCATATGTCATTAAAAAAAAAAAAAAGGGGCTCAGCTATGACTGCAAAATAAATACCTGTGTTTTACTCAAGCAAAATACGAATATAAGGTATGACAGACCCAGTGAAATAATTAAGGAGACACATATGGCACTTAAAGTATGGAGCAGTCTGATGTTAAGCTAGTGTTCAAGAAAGAAGGAATTGAAATATAACAGATCAAATCAGCTTATTTAAATACTGCTTATGATAATTAGTGGTTTGACATTATTTTCTCAGAGATACAGTGGCTGCTAACCACAGTACAATGAAGATATGTGTAAACCTCCAGGGAAGTAACGTAGTGTCATAATGGAAAAAGGGTATGTAGATAGCATTAATTCCTTCCCATGTGCAATGGATTTGCCTGATCACAGCCTGAACCAGTAAACGAGCACCTGAGTGACGAGAGCAGGAGAGCCCACATCCACCCATCCCCTCTCTCTCTACCTCTCGGTGGTGCTTCCGGCAGCACCTATGCACTCAGAGCCTGTGTGGGTTGCCCCCCCACCCCCCCCTCCTTCCTCGCTCCTTTTTCCGGCACGGCAGAGTTCGAACGAGAGGCGGTTGCATTCCTGAGCCCAAACGGTTGCCGGGAGGGGTGAGTTAATTCCCCTTTCTTTGGTATCTTGTTCCATAGCGCCTCTATCTCAAATAAAGGCTCTGTCATCACCTGTGTTTGCTTTACACCATGGAAAGAAGTTATTAGTGATGAATTCCTAAATCTCTTAAAAACAAAAGCATGAAAGAGAAAATTTTTTGGATTTTTTAATATATTTAACATGACTTATCCTTAGCCTTTGAAATGCTTTTTTATTAAAGAAAAACCTACATGATTTTTATAAAAAACGTTCGCTTTTCATTGCCTGTCTTTTGTTATCTTTGTACTCTTCAGGGCTGTAATCTTGCTAGTGATCGTTTGTAGAATTACTTTATAGCATTGCTCAGCAGGCAGGATATACACCTAAAAAGACTGAAGGTGGGGGAGAGGGGAGAGACTCATAACTTGCTCAGTGCAAGATGTTATTGACTTAATATGGCATCCTACTGCATTTTTGGTGGTGGTGGTGATTTTTTGTTGTTGCTGTTTATTCCATGTCAGCAATACCTCACAAACCTTAAGACACTTCCCTACTTCTACAAAATGGTAGTGTATCTTGGTCAGAAGATCACCATGCACAAGCTAAATTTAGGAAAAAAAAATCACTTCTCTGATTACTCTCAGGTTTCATTTTCCTTTTAAAATGTATCTTTCCGCAGTCCAGGTTCTTGTGTCAAGTAGCAGAAAAGTCAATACTGGAATCAAACATTTCAGTTCAATGGAAAAAAGGAAAAATCTATTTACAGGAATTTT
This sequence comes from Aquila spilogaster, assembly GCA_024606505.1. Classification (NCBI taxonomy): domain Eukaryota; kingdom Metazoa; phylum Chordata; class Aves; order Accipitriformes; family Accipitridae; genus Aquila; species Aquila spilogaster. The sequence goes on from JANHGO010000063.1 coordinate 101,635,828, forward strand.
TTGAAATGTTTGGAATTCCAGTACGTATGTAGAACGGAAATTCAATTTTCTGGCTAATTCCAAAATCTCTAATTTACCATTCACACAGAGCACGCAGGTAACAGTTTATCTCACAGCTCGGGGTCCAAAGAGCAATGTATTCTGAATCTAAATGTACTGAAATGTATGGAGTATCTCTTTCTTAATCTGTTTTTACAGATCTATTTACCCCACAGTGATCTGGAAAAAAAAAATCACCACTATTCAATGAACTTACAATGAACCTCTGCAAAAGGCATTCCTTCCTTATCATTCCAGTTATCCACAACGAAAAGTGACCGTAATCAGATCTATTTTATTCCTAAAAGTAGTTACTTAGCAACTGTGACCCCGATTCTAGACTCCAGGATGTGTGTACATTTTAGGCAATTTCCCCAGCTGTTCAGCAATATGTTTTTATTTTCAGAGTGAAAACTGGGATTGAGAAAGTATTCCCTGTTGAAATAAATTCAGTTCATCCCCATCTTTCTGCCAAAATGTAACAGAAATCTCTTATATGGCTGTTGTGTTCTCAACTGCCATATACAGAAAAATATAGATAGTGATCTTTTTAAGGGTGAGCTTAACACCAAAAAAAGGCCCACTGCTGTCCCTGTTTAACTGGAAGAAGAGATTGAGGTGGAGTACCAATCAAACAATGAATATGAGGTACCAACTGAACGAAGATTATGAAGTATACAATAATGTACCCTTGATTTTGCCACCCTTTCTCCAGCATGCTGTATCTTGTACTGTATGTGGTACCATCAAAAGCTATAGGAAAACTCTCCGGGGCAAATATTTCTCACTGTGTTTTAGTGCAGCAGTAAACAGCAATAAATAATGGAAGACGTTTTTCAAAGAAGAAATCTCACTTTTCACTTTTTTTCTCCATGCAGGTCTCACTGGTTTAGATTTCTTGCTCAATGTAAAGCACAATACCTGCATGTCTTGCAGTTGTAAAATAGCTAGCTAGACTAACAAGGGCCCTTCACACGTAACTGACATTCACATGTTCATAACTGTATATATACTTGTATGCCAGTACAGACACAGAGCCAAATTCAGTCCCTTAAAATGTTTCTGTGAACAATACCATGATAGAATCAATAATCATAGAATAATTAAGGTTGGAAAAGACCGTCTGTATTTTAGCAACAACTGTCCAATAGCTATGTCAGTTACAGTCTTAATAATGAGACAAACAACATTCTCAGGAAAAACTGGGAAAAAAAATGGTTGTAGGAGTTTTTCATTGTACTATTATTCAATTACTCTATTTCAAATTTCCTAATTATCAAAATATTGTAGGATATTTTATCACAATAAAGCTACTAGTACATATATATTATTCCATAGAAAGTAATAATAATACAGAAGTTGAAAAAATTATATATTTTGAGCCAGAAAATAGTATATCTTACATAATTTAACCTTGGTCACAAAAGTTATTACAAGGTTTGAGTTGTTTTTCTTGCTTTGTATAACTATTGATTTTTACTAGAGTTTAGAGCACAGGTTTTGTATTTTCTGTTATATTTTTGTCAGTGACAAGGCTATATGGTCTTGACCACATCAGTTTATTCACTGTACTTCAGTTTTCTCATGTGTAAAATATACTGATCAAACATCTCAAAGGAGACAGTGTAGTTTCACTGTAGTTTTTAAAGCTTACTCATGCAAAATACTGTTTTTAATTAAGCATTTTAAATTTAAGCATATGCTAATCTATTAATAAAGTCAGATAGGTCAATCAGAACTTTCATCTTAAGTCATGTAGTAAAGGCATGAGATTTCATTTAGTTCCTCTTTGATTGTGCTCTCTGACATAAACTTCACTACAAAATTCATTCTAAATTGCGATATGATGAGATGAGGAATCTGTCCTTTCCTACATTTCTTTAGGTCTGTTAGCCTATTTTTTTATATTGTTTTAACCTACTTTGTTGCTGTTGTTGTTTTAACACCCAGGGTGTTTGTTAGGTTGTTTTAATATATTTTTCTTTTACTGGCATAAAGGCGTCTTGGGTATTATTTTTTAATCCTTTGACTTATCTGCATGCCCTGGTCACCTTTTGTATGTAAGATATTCTACTTGATGAAACTCATGGGCATAACTCTAATATAATGAAAAATAAAACACAAAATGCTTGATGATGGGTAAATTAGATAGAGCAGGATGCTAATCGGTTGGCTGAAGTTTCAATCACAGTCCATACTATTTTCCATTCTGCCTATGCTACCTATCAGGGTCACAAAGTATTTGAGATATTTAGACAACACTTAATGTTTAGTTAGTGGTTTATTTTACATTTTATTATTCTTATTATTACGAGGAGTCTAGCTGTGCTTAGCTCTTAAGAATTAATGAACGTGAAACACCTTAAAAAAGTGACTTATCTTTAAATATGGATGGAATCTAGATTGAACAGTGAGATATCTTCAGAGCTGGTCATGTAATGATAGGGAGAAATTCTACTTCACTTAGATTTATAAAGAAGGCTTCTTTATAAAACTGTTTTTTAATAGAACTTTTAATACAATTTTAATAGAATAGAATTTATTAGAACATATAACACAACTAGATGCAGATCATTTGCACATTAATTGTGCAATATTTTAGGACCTGTCTAATGAATATATCACATGGATGTTTAAACATATATATACACCTGTGTCTGCACTCCTGTATATCTGACTATTAGTCATTTGAGCTGGAGAATGAAAACGGTTGAAGATTGCTCCTCACTTGTGGAAAGACGTCCTTTATTTAATGCAAAATGGATATTATGCAAAGAAGCTAATGCTAGCACCAATTTCATACAGAGTTCAAAAAGCTGATCAGTGTGTTGAAATGATTGTTTACATCTGTGGAACTAAATAATGTGAAAGATGCAAAATTTATTATCTGTGCTTCTTAAATATTGTGGGCAGCTGACAGATTTGTTCAGAAGTGCAAAGGAGAGGATTTGGTACAGTTTTGATAGGCATGCTTTGCAACACATTCCAGAAACATTCCACCTTGCAATATGATCAAAGGCTTCCCCCTTTCCCCTCCAAATTGCTTTCAGGCAGAAGAATCAGGCTTTGTTTTCTATGATAAAATCTCTTTTTAACAAGTGTCTGGAATGTAGGCAAGGTCAGCAGGTAGTACAGCATGATTCTGAAACACAGACAATGAAACTGTTTAAATTCTGTACTTAGGAGAATATATCTTCAGGAAGAATGAAAGGGGAGGAAGGTAGTAAAAAAACATATAAAATGATTGATAAATTAATAAAAAAAGATTTAATTTACATTGCCTGCCAGATGCAAGACAATCTATCTTCTGTCAATATAAACATAAAATACATAACACCCACATGTATAAATTCTCCTACACCAAAAGAATAGTTCTAGTCTTCCTAGCACCGTCCCTCCCACTCTGCCCATCACTACTGCCTCTCAACAACTTAAGCCTGACTCTATCTCCTGCCACTGTCTCCTCAAAATTGCTGGCTTTAGATTGTCAAACTGCCACATGTACAAACTACAGCTCATTGATGTTCTGCGTGGTATTTGTTGTAGTAGTAGTACAGATCAGAAGGATGAAAAGCAGAAGAAGGCTTTACATGACATGAATTACTTAAGTCAGTAACCATTACTACCTTTTTAGCTTGGCTCCACCCAAGGAACATTTTCTGCTGGCAGTGATGCTGTATGGTGACTTTTGCTCAGGAAGGGTTTAATAGAAGGGATGAGTGATCAGACATTATGGGTTGGTTTTCTCTGTGTCTGTTATAGACTCATTTTGTATGTTTCAGATATCTTTCTTCAATGACTTCCGTCATTTCTCGTTCACAGGTACAGGCATGAAGAAATCATGGGGATGTAGTTCCCATGTAGATGTAGAAAGGAAAAAAACACACATAAGAAATTCAAAATTTTTGCAAAATAGATATGCATGCCAAAAGCACAGGGAACTAATGAGTCAGTTGGCAAGACAATCCACCTGAAGGCAGTGGATAAGGTTAGATTTTCACAGGAACTTGTTGGGCTTCAGATTCACAGAGCTGCTGAAAGCAATGATAGCTGCAGCTCATATTTCACAAGTGGGAGTTTTTTCCTTTATATTTTCTAGACTAAAAAGTGCACCGAATTCTCCATAGAAACATAAGGATGAAGATGTTCTCCATTTACTTTTCATTTAATACGTCTTTCCCCTAAATCAGAGATTTCAATGCAAAATCTGTCATTCAAGGACACTATGAATTAACTATGCTCTTTGGAGTTCAGTGTGTTAGTAAAACTACAAATGTCTGTACTTCCCTATACTGTTTCTTTTTTCATCTGTGAAAAATATGAAACCAATGATATTTTTTCATAAAATAAATCACTCGGATGTAATTCACCAAAAGCTGCAAATAGCAGCAAGATTCTTCATTTGACTGAATTGCTTCATGAAAACTGTAATAGGAGAACATGGGACAGTTAGAGAAAAGAGAGGTTAGCTATGTGTTACCTGGGGAGGCTTTGGGAAATCTTTATTAATGCAGCACAGAATGTTTATAAGAAAGGTTATATGAAGAGGTAGAGATTTCAGATGAAAGCACATGGGAAAATATATTTTCAGAAAAGCATTCTACAGATAAGGAAAAAAGAATCAAACTAATAAGAAATTAAAAATTTAGGAAATATATTAAAATAAAAAAATGGAGAGACAGAAGAGGAAGAATGGAAGGAATCACTGGACACATGATCGCACCAGTGATTCAGTGTCCTCTTTGACATCATTTTGCACCTAAAAATTGTGACAAAAAAAAAGTGGAAAAAGAGGAGAGATTGAACAATGATAAATGTCCTTATTGGTAACCTTGACAAACATCCCTGCCTTCTAAATTTCAACCTGCCTAATGAGATGCCATCACTTCTCAGACAGTTTCTTGCTTATCCTTTATTTTCTCAGCTATTGAACTCACTTTTTCATTTCATATATTTCTTTCTTTCTGCATATTTCTTCACTTGAAGCTTTTTGTTCAAACTGCCTTTGAGGGTCAGTCAGTTACGCACAGTTATTTTTGATAATTTCAATATATATTTGCTATCAGATTTCTGTTTAACTTGTACTCACAGTAAGAAGGTAATAATAGGATGGGTGAACTGTTTTTATGCTCAGCCAAAATTCAGCTTCTTCATTGCTGTGATAAGCTGCTCATTTTCAGTTCTGATAGATCATCCACTTAGAAACAGAAATATTTTTTAGAAGAAACAAAGAACTGGGTTCACTGCCATCTCTGTATAAGACAACCTCCTTTGAAAAGTCTGCCAAATGTACTACAAGGTTAACTTGTACGAGCATGATTTGGAAATGTACTGCAGGACGTTAAATTTCCTTTACAAATTCTTTTCCATGAACAGTTGACTTTCACAGACACAAGGGAGAAGAAAGGGCAAGAAAGAGAGACAGTGAATGAGAAAGGGAGAAAAAAAAAAGAGGGAGAAAATGAGAGGAGGAAAAACAAATGGAAATCAAAAAAGGTTGATTTTTGCTACAGTTTTAGCCTCAGAATCTTCAGTGAGCAGATGTGAAGAGATTTATTGTGTACTGTCTGCAAGATATGCTTATTTTCTTCTCAGTATACATTTTTTTGTTTGTTTGTTTTAGAAAAGTGTCTCTGTTCTATTTCTTCTTAATCCATGGAGCATTCAGTAATTCTCTGTTACTTGAGATGGTTTGAACTGAGCCTGAGAACAGTGAATGAGAACAAAGAAAGCTTTATTATGTTTATTTTCATACAATTTCAGATTCTGTTTATGGTTATACTATGATGTCAGATCTAACGACAGTACACTGATAAACCCATACAGTATATTCACTGTGAGCTACTAAAATTAGGAGTAGAGTCATTACCTGTGCAATTGAAAGTTACTGATTTACTCTCTTTTTTTCTAAACTTGCTTTGAATGCATTCACCTTAATGGAAAAATCCAGAAGGTTGACACCAACAAGCAATCTTCAGTTATTACAAAGCATTCACTTGCTGGCTTACTTACTCTAAAATTCTGCTAGTAAAGGCAGTCAGTACATGGAAACAGAATGTTAACTCACTGGGGCCAGATTCTGACACTGCTACTCCCACTCAGTACATATCCTTTCTCCAGTGAATTTCATTGTGGAAATTAATATGAATATTCACTAAGCCAGCCATTTACTTAAGTGGAGCAATTCCACTAGTTAAAAATCATTTTTACATTGTTATTATTAGTTGTTTTGCATTACTGTATATTACTTTACATTGCTGTTGTTACAAGCACTATTTTTTTTTTGCTGTAGTCACTTGTTGGAATATTTATAGTTGGGACGGGGAGTATTTTTCTTGAAAAATATTTCCATTTTCCATTCAGCTCTAATTATTCACTGTATATCAGAGCACCCAAGTGGGAGTTTTATTTTGTATTATGCCAGGAAATGGGTAAAAATAGCTAGCAAGAGAACTTACAGAAAAAGGTTTTGACTTGGCAAACCATTTAACTGTACACCTCATTTAAAATATGCAATTAGACCCCTTGAAACCTCAGATTCATTGCAGGAACCATTTCTGAAAAGCAACTGTGACTTTAACTTTCTGTTTTGTGCTTCATAGGCCTATGGTATCTTGTTGCCCGGCATAAATCTGAAAAGTATCAAACTGTCACAGCAGATCTTTACAGCCTGTGTCTGAGATGATAACTACCAACATGTTTTTGGTACAATCAAAGAATTGTAGAATGGCTTGTATTGGAAGGGACCCCAAGGATCACCAAGTTCCAACACCCCTGCCACAGGCAGGGCCACCAACCTCCAGATCTGATACTAGACCAGATTGCCCAGGGTCCCATCCTACCTGGTCTTGAACATCTCCAGGGACGGAGCAGCCTGTTCCAGGGACAGCCTTTCTGGGCAGCCTGTTCCAGCACCCCACCAACTCCCTCTGTGAAGAACTTCCCCCTGACATACAATCTAAACTTTCCCTCCTTGAGTTTATAACCATTCTCCCTTGTCCTGTCACCATCTACCCAAGTAAAAAGTTGATTTCCCTCCTTTTTATAACCTATTTTAAATACTGGAAGGCCCAGCTCCCTCAGCCTGTCTTCGTAGGAGAGGTGCTCCAGCCCTCTGATCATCTTCTTCAAATCACATGCAGAAATAAAAGACAACGTATTTTAAGAGGATCTCTTGTGGTAAAGATATCAATCCTTATATTTTATATGGCTGAAGTACTCCTTGAAAATGCTGAAGGCATTGGAGAGCTTTTGGTAGGTGTGAATCATACTCTTACATAGTATATTCCATGCAGAAGAGAAAGAAGGAAACTGATATTTGTATAAAAGTACTGAAAAACCTGTATCTTTAACTACTGATTTTCTGAAACTATATCTGACGGCACTTAGAATTTGGTAGGTATTGACTGAAGAAACCTCGTTTAAGTAGCCGGAATAATTGTCCTGGGAACACTGATCACTTATAAGACTACTAAGATAAACCAGTCATAAACGTACCAAAGCTTCTCCTTCAGCATTAAAGAGTATGCAGGCAATCTCTCTGTTTTTTGTGGAATAGTCACCACAGATTTGAAATCAATGGTTCTTTACCCATATTCAGGGTAAGATCTACTTCACAAGTGTCCATCCTTTTGCCTTGCCTGGGTGGCACTGAGTGAAGAGGAATTGTCTTGAGCCACATATGAAATATATAGTATAGTCAATGTATATAAGTAACAAAACTTGTTTTTTATTTTTATATTTTTATTGAAACATAAAAAATAATGCCACAAGAATATAAAACTGGTGGGTTGAATGCATATGCAAGCAGTCCCTTGGAGCATTGCTGCTGCTTGTGTAGACTGTGCAGATTGGCCTTGTGGATCACAGCAGCAATGGGCTGGACACTCATCTCATGCGTATCCAGTGGACTACTGGAGTTAACAGCACAAAATCAGAGTTAGGAGCTCCTCCTTAAGGAAGATGCTCAGCACTTACTTCTCCCTCCCCTCCCTCATTCCTAGTCCTGAATGTGCAACCAGGACCTCCCTCCCTGCTCCTCATCAGAACAGGAGCATAATGTGAAGAGACAAATCAGCTCACTGTTAATATCACATTCTAGCACCCTCTTTAGGGAAGCTCAAGTGCAATCTTGTAGGCAGATTATTGAAGCCTGCCTGTGGAAAGGTTTTTGGCATGGATGAGTTTTTACTCCAGTGGGTGTTGGAGAGTTTCAGATTGTTCCTGTGTAAAGGAACAGATGAATTAGCAAGCAGCTTGTAACTCTTACAGCTTTAGTTTTCCCTTGGCTGTCAGTGAATTCAAGAAAACAGCTGCTAGATTCCTGACAAGTGGTTCACATAGCTGATATAATTTAGTTTGTCTGCCAAAAAAACCCTCTACTTTTCTATTTAATTGAAACACAGACTGGTTTTAAAGTTTTTATCAGCTGCAATGGCGTAGGACGAGTGCTGTAAACATCATTTTCCAAGACTCTGTGTAACTTCCCTCACTGGTCTATTAACATGCTGCAACAGATTTTCAGAGAGTTTTTAGAACTTCTGCTAGGCTACTTCCCCTCTCCCCTGTCTTGCAAAAATTTTTTAAAGAAATGGGCTGTTCTCAAAGATTAATGAAGTAAAGGCAGTTTGCTTTTGGGTCACCTGAATTCCTCTAAAGAAAGTACACTGCAGATTTCTTCTTACCATTTTATAATTATAGGATCACAGAAATAGCTTGGTCACTACTTTTTTTCAATATAAAAATGCAAGTTATTAGAACTGGTGCCACCTTACTCTACACAATAGTCAATAATGGTAAGCAGTCTTTGGTAGCTCTCCTTTGCTAAGTGTGATACCAATTGTATGAGATATAAATTCCTTTTATTCATAACCAACCTGCATTTGTATGCTGTTTTATCTTCCCCCTAGCTTTATCTTTGCTTCTGATGGCTTAGTTTCAGCTGACAGAGTTGTTTTTCTTCATAGTGTCTGGGATGATGTTTTGGTTTTAGGACAAAAACAATGCTGATAACACAGCAGCGGTTTAGTTGTTGCTGAGCTGTGCTGTACAGAGCCAAAGATGTTTAGTTTTCTCAGCTTCTTGTACTGTCCTGCCTGTGAGAGGCTGTGGGCCCAAGGAGGTGGGAGGAGACAGAATCAAGACAGCTGATCTGAACTGGCCAAAGGGATATTCCATAACATATGACATCATGTGGAAGGAAAGTTTGAAAAAGATGGGAGTTCATCAGGCTTCCTGCCACTGCTCATGGGCTAGCTGGGCATCAGTCAGCAGGTAGTGAGTAACTGCCTGTGCACTGTTTGTTATATGCATACATATATATATATTTGTCATAACTATTATCCTTTTTTTTTTTTCTCCCTCTTCCTTTTCTCTATCTTAGTAAATAGTTTTTATTTCAACTCACCAGTTCTACTTGTTTTTTGTTTTTTGGTTTTTTTTTCCTTTTGATTCTCTCCCTCATCCCACTGGGAAGAGAGAAAGTGAATGAATGACTGCTTGGTGCTTAGCCACCTACCAATTCAAACCAAAACAGTCCTCAATATTTTGCTTGATCTTCATCACTGGGACATAAGAGTGTATCAAAATGTGTGTAATACAGCTATATCAGGAGCCTTAGTAACCCTTTTCAGCAGGTTTCTGCAGTGCAGTATGCAGTAGGCCTGCTGTTGGTAGAAAAGTATGGCAGTGGCATTGGCAAGGAAAAATTAACAAGTGTAAATATTCCCATTGTTATCTCTGGAGGTATTTTATGTTCCTGTTTGAAAAAACACTACTATAAAGCACGATTTTTACCCCATCACCTTATCCTGGTGGATGCCATTTAGATTGGCCTCAGAAAAAAACCAGAAGCAGCGTGTGAGGAGCCAAATCCATTTTAAGATTTTCTAGCTTCCCCACAGCAGCTTTGACAGATCTGTAGAGAATGGTGATGCATTCACAACTGGTGTTTCTGCAAAGCGGTGGTGCATTTCTTTCTATTCAGAAAGCACTAGTGTGTTCTTCGTGATTAATAGTTCAGCAGGACTTCTGGCAATTTTCTTCATTTTTTTTCTCTTCCTCTCCAATTTAACAGCTGTCTAGGAACATCTAGCAACATCTCTCTCCAATGACATTCTGCTGAAAACACTGGGTGATTTGGAACAAAGCTTCCCGCTGAGAAGTTTATTGGC
>JANHGO010000063.1:101646138-101678369 GCA_024606505.1 Aquila spilogaster
TAGTTGGTATAACCAATTATGTCTTATGTTTATGCGCGTGTACAGTGTTGATATAACCAATCATTAAGTGTAACTAGAACCGTGGACAGCGCGTGAATAATGTGTGTAACCAATAGTAAAATAGCTAAACGCATGTACAGATGTAACTAATGTATAAAATAATATCTGATGCTCTAGTAAAGGGGGCTTCACCTGATCACATTGGTCTGTGTGTGTTGTCCTGTGCCTCTGCAATTGGCGCCCGAACAGGGACCCTCGGATCGGTGTTGAATTTTTTTTTTTTGATGGGAGCCGACGGAGAGAGGGAGCGGAGAAGCCGGCCGAAATTATTCCTGCTGCCCCGGCAGGATGACCAGCTGAGCTGGGGAGGACAAGGAAGCGCGCGCGCGAGTGAAAAAGGGAACCTTACCCTGGTGGATCTCGCCCTAATCAGGTGAGCGGTCGGAGAAGGAGATGGGGTTGGAGAAAGAGCAAGAAGCGGTCCTAAACTTCCTTCAACATATACTCTCTAAGAGAGGGTTGAAATGTGATAACTCCATTATAAAGGGGTTACTTTTATGGGCTTGGGAGAGAGAACTTATTCCGAGTATAAATGTTGCATTTGAAGTAGCGACTTGGGACGATGTAGGCAAGGCGCTGTGGGACACTATTAGCGCCGGGGGAGATAAGACAAAGGAAGCAATCAAATACGCAACGCACTGGAAGGTAGTTCGGGATGTGCTGCAGGCAATGAGGGTGGAACGGCAGGCAGCCGCTGCTGTCTGCGCGGCCGTGACCCCTTCTGATGCCTCCATGTCAGCCGCGTCAGCCTATCCCGCTGCAGTTAGAGGAACATTTTCTACGCAGCTGTCTCTACCCCCCCGAGCATCCATTTCTGCTAGTGCTGAGACGTCTGTACAGACACAGCCTTTGCCTATACCCAGCCAGGTCGCTGGTGCCGAAAGTATCCCCCTGCCTGTTACTCCACGAGAATAAACCATTTCATTGCCTGTATGAATATCACACTGAACACTTCTCATTTTCATCATACCATTTACGTTTGTTTCTTAGTTCTCACATAGAAGATGTGCAGATGTCTAAGCGTGTTAAAATCATGACTAATTTAAAACTACATACATGTTCCTACTTTCATACAGGAGGGACATGCAGAGGCACTTGAAATTTTGAATGTCCAGTATTAAGAAGAAAACAGGACATAAGGAAATCACGATGCATTGTTGCTTCAGGATGTTTCAACTGTTCCTAGTCAACAAGCTGTGATGAAAATTTGCACCAGCCCTCTAATAGACATGCCACTTACAGCCCTAATACTTAGACAGACAAAGGTCAGGAGAAACTGGGGAAAATGCTTTTAGGAATTTTTCTTTTGCAGTGGAATGGAGTGACTACTTAATCACTATTATTTGACCATTCTGTTTCAAATTGCCCAGACGAGCGGCTCTCTTATATTGTAGTATATTATATCACCATAAAACTACTAGTTCATATATATATATTCTAAAACAAATACCAATAGCAACGTAGTAGTTAAAAAAGTTATCTATTTTGGGCAGGTAAATACTATATCTTCTACAATTCAACCTTGGTACTCACAAAAGTTATCACATAGTTTGAGTTGTTTTTTCTTGTTTCCTATAAACTTTTGATTTTTGCTAGTGATTAAAGCAAAGGTTTTGGATTTTGTGCCATATTTTTGTCAGTGTCTGTCACGTGGTCTTGACCACATCAATTCATTCACTGAACTTCATTTTTCTTATCTGTAAAACATTCCTATCAAACATCTCAAAGGATAAAGTGTAGTTTCACTGCAGTTTTTAAAGCTTATTGATAGCCTTGGAAGTATATACAAGTGCAAAATATTATTTTTACTTAAAAGTTTTGAAGTTAAGTATGTGTTCACTTATTCATAAAGTCAGAAGGAACTAGCAGAACTTTGGTCTTAACTCATTTAATACAAGGTATAAAATTGCATCTAGTTACTTTTTGATTGTGCTCCTAGACTTAAACTTGACTGCCCTTTCCTGTGCTGCTTTGAGTCTGTTAACCTACTTTTTTTGTTTTAACATCCAGGTTTTGTTTCTTACCACATTTTTGCTTAACTGGCTTTGAGGGCTATTAGGTATCTGTGTTTTCTCCCTGTGACTTACCTGCCTACCTTGGTCACCTTTTGTATGTAAGATATCCTATTTGATAAATCTCCTGGAAGTAATCCTAATATAGCAAATTATAAAACACAAAATGGTTGATGGTGTGCTATAGTTTAAAGGGTTTTTTTGCAATGTGATGTTGATCAGAGGGACCAAACCAAGAGCTAGATAGAAGAGGACATTGTGAGGTTGGCTAAAGTTTTTATCGCATTCCATACTGCTTCCCATGCTGCCCGTGCTACCTCTCAGGGTCAGACAAGGTTTTATTTGGTGGGTTTGTGGTTTTTTTAACTGAGATTGGAATGATTTAATTTATTCCTTCACTTCTAAAATTAGATGCCTTTGGCACCATGGATAAAATGACAAGTACGTTAAAATTTGTGTGAAGATTTCAGGATAATGAGTGGACCGGGATTTTGCCAAGGAGTCTAACTGTGCATAGCTCTGAGGGAATCTTAACAATTAATGAATATGAAACACCTTTATATAAGTGACTTATCTTTAAATATGGAAGGAATCTAGATCACTGAGATACCTTCAGCATTGGTCATGTAATGAAAGGGAGAAATTCTGCTTCATATTGGTTTATAAAATGAGTGGTTTTTAAAATTGCCCAGATTGTTTGAGTAAGTCCTGGGATAAAATGGGCAAGATAACAAGATACAGATCATATGCACATTCATAGTGCAATATTTCACAACTTGTGTAATGAATGTATCACACGGATGGATACATATGTGTGCGTATACACCTGTGTCTACACTCTTGTACACCCGACTGTTAGTCATTTGAGCTGTAGGATGAAAACAGCTGAAGATTGCTAAGATCTTCACTTGTATAAAGATGCAAAATGGATGTTATGCAAAGAAGCCAATGCTAGTGCCAATTTCCTATAGAGTATAAAAAAGCCCATCAATGTGTCAAAATGATTGTTTACATCTGTGGAGCTAAATAATATGAAACATCCAAAATTTATTATCCATGCTTCTAAAATACTGTGGGCAGCTGACAGATTTGTTCAAATGCTGAGCAGGAAGAGGAGGATTTTGTGCAGGTTTGATGATAGACACACTTTGCAACACACTCTAGAAACATTCCACCTTGCAATATGATCAAAACCCTCACCCCTCCCCACATTGCTTTCAGGCAGAAAAATCAAGTCTTGTTCTCTATGATAAAATCTCCTTTTGACAAGTCTCTGAACTGTAGGCAAGGTCAGCAGGTAGCACAGCATGATTCTGAGACATGGATAGTGAAACTTTGTAAATTCTGTACTGAGGACAATAAATCTTTGGGAAGAATTGGAGGGGAGGAAGGTAGTAAAAAAACTTACCAAATAGAAGTGATACATTCAAAAAAGGATTTAATTTATTTGTTTTCATTGCCTGCCAGATACAAGACAGTCTGTCTGGTTGTGATAATATAAACATAAAATATGTAACACCCACATAGATAACCTCTCCTCCTCTGAAGGAATATTTCCAGCTTTCCTTGCTCCCTAGCCCCTCCCTGCTGCCTATCACTACTTCGTCTCAACACTTTAAGTCTACCTCTTTCTCCTGCTACTCTCTACTCAAAGGTATTGGATTTAGGTGGTCAGACTGCCACATGTACATTCTATGACACATTGCTTTTCTATCTGATATTTGTTGTAGTGTTATCCAAGTAGTACAGAGCAGAAGGATGACAAGCAGAATGGTTTACATAACTTGTGTTCACTGACATGACTTACTATAAGACAGTAACCGCTTTTACCTTTTTAGCCTTGATAATCCTAACCCCACCTCAGATGTAGTAAACAGGTTTTATGCCTTTGCTGACAGGGTTATTTGATTGTTTCTTCCTGCTGGCAGCATTCCTAGTGATGCTGCATGGTGACTTTTGCTCAGCAGAAGTTTAGTAGAAGGGCTGGGTGGTCTGTGGTGGAGTTCTCTGCCTCTGTGCTGGCCCCAGTCCTTATCTGCATGTTTGAGATATCTGTCCTCAAAAAAATTCCACAGACACAGGCACAAAGAAATTGGAAGGATGTAGTTCCCCAAAAGGAGAAAACTAGACTTATTTAGGAAATTAAAAATTTTCACAGAATAGATACTCATATGCCAAAAGCACAACAAACTAACATGCCAATCTGCCAGACTCAGTCCATCTCAAGGAAGTTTGTAAGGTAGGGATTTTGCAGCAACTTATTGGGCTGTCAGGTTCATGGAGCTACTGAAAGCAGTGGTAGCTGCAGCTCTCATTTCACGGGCAGAAGGTATTCCCTTTGTATTTTCTGGAGTGAAGAATGTGTTGGATTCTCCACAGGAACCTAGGTAACAAGATGTTCTCCATTTACTTTTCATTTTATACAGCTTTTCTCTAAATAAGAGATTTAAATACAAAAATCTGTCATTCAAGGACATTGTGTGGATTAGCAATGTTCTCTGGAGGTTTGTGAGTTCATAAAACCACAAATGGATGTATACTAGCTTTCTTCATCTGTGAAAAATATGAAACCGACAATATTTTTTTCATTCAATAAATCACCCAAATATTATTTGTTGAAAGCTGCTAATAGTCCCCAGTTTTTTCATTTGACTAAATTGCTTCATGAAAACTGTAGCAGGAGAAACTGGGATGCTTAGAGAAAGGAAAGGTAAGCTACAGGTGAGCAATGGAGGCATTGGGAACTCTTATTAATGCAGTGCCCACTGTTTATGAGGATAGTGCTAGAAAGTATGACAAGGGAGGAGGTACAGATTGTAGGTGAAAGCAGAAGAGAGAACAAAGCTGTAGAAAAAGCATTATAAAAGAAGGCAGATGAGAAATACAGTTAAAGAAACAGCAATCTAAATCAAATGAAAAAGAATAAAAAGGCCAGTTAATGGATTAAAATACAGGATGGGAAAACAGGAGAGGAAGAATGGAGGAAACACTGGGTGCACTATTCAGTTACTCAGCTGTTTTGGAACCAATCATTCAATATCTTCTTTGACATAATTTTGCACCTGAACATTGTGACACAACAGGATAAAAGAACAAGGAAAAAAATGAACTCTGACAACCTTCCTTAATGGTAACCTTGGCAAACAACCCTTGTCCTCTAAAATTTCGACATGCCTAATAAGGTGCCATCACTTTTCAACCAGTTTCTTGCCCATCATCTTTTGTTTTCTCACCTACTAAACTCACTTTATTTTCTTTTCTTACATTTTTTTCCTTGCTGTAACTTTCTTAGCTTTGAGCTTTTTGTTCTAACTACCTTTGAGATTCAGTCAGCTACGCACAGCTATTTTCAATAATTTCAATATATATTCACTATCAGACATCTATTTTAACTTGCACTCATAGTATGAAGGTAATAACAGGTGTGCTGTTTATTTTCTCAGCCAAAATCCAGTTTCTTCATTGCTATGATAAGCTACATATTTTCCATTCTGATAGATCATCCACTTAGAAGCAGAATTATTTTTCTAATAAGAAACTAAGAAGTAGGTTCACCACCATAGCTGTACAAAACAACCTCCTCCTTTGAAAAATCTGCCAAATATACTACAAGGACAACTTGTACAAGCATTATTTAGAATTGTACTATAGAATGTTAAATGTCCTTCATGAATTCTTCTCCATGGACAATGAACTTTCACAGAAGGACAGAAGGGAGGAGAAAAGGTGAAAAAGAGAGGGATGTATGAGAAAGAGATTAAAAATGGAGAGAGAAAAAAAGAAGGGAGAGAGGAAGAAAAAGGAAATAAAATGAAAAAGGGTTGTTGGAAATACCACAATTCTAGCCTCAGAATCTTTGGTAAGCAGAAGTAGTTTATGTTATGCTGCCTGCCAGATATGCTTCTTTGCTTATCAGTATACAATATTACTGTTTTATAAAACAGCGTCTGTCTCCTATTGCTGCTTAATCATTGGAGCACACAGTAGTTAAATGCTGCATGGAAGGATTTGAACCAAGCCAGAAAAAGCAGTGGATTAAAAACCCCCGAAGTTTTATTATGTGTATTTTCATACAATTTTATATTTTATTTATGGTAATAGTATATCAGAGCTAACAACTGTACACTGATATACCCATAAAATATATTCACTATGAGTTACTAAAATAATGAGTGGAGTAACAACCTATGCAACAGAATGTTACTGATTTACTCTCTTTTTTTCCCAAACTTTCTCTGAATGCGTACATCATAATGGAAAAAAAAAAAAGGTTGACAGCAGCAAGCAATCTTCAGTTATTACAAAGCATTCACTTGCTGGCTTATTTACTCTAAACCTGCATTTAAAATGCTACCAGTACAGGCAGTCAGCAAATTGAATTAGAATGCCAACCACTGGGGCCAGATTCTGATGCCACTTCTCCCCCTGAGTAAATATATTTTATCTAATGAATTATCTTGTGGATATTAATAGCAGTGTTCACAGAGCCAATCATTTACTTAAGGTGAAGGGAATTAAAAATAGTTTCTGCATTGTTACTATTAGTTGCTTTACATTTCTATATATTGCCTTACATTGCTCTTATTATAAATGCTAATTTTATTACTGTAGTTGCTTGTTGGAATATTTTGAGATGGGGCGGAGGGGGATATTTTTCCTGAAAAATGTTTCTGTTTTTCATTCAGCTCTAATTATTCACTGTATATCAGAGCACCCAAGTGGGAGATCTGTTTTGCATTATGTTAGAAAAATGGATAAAAATAGCTAGCAAGAGAGCTTACAGGAAAAGGTTTTGACTTGGCAAGGCATTTAAGTGTATGCCTCATTTAAAATATGTAATCAGACCCCTGGAAGCCCCAGATTTATTGCAGAAACAGAGTCTGGAAAGCAACCATGGCTTTAAATTTCTGTTCTCTACATCATGTATTTGTGGTATCCAACCGCTTGGCATACATTAGAAAAATATCAAAATATCACAGCAGATCTTTACGGTCTGTGTATCAGCTGATAACCACCAGCATTCAGCATGCTTTTGGTACAACCCATATGCAGGAAGAAAACACAACATAATTTAAGAGAATCACTTATGCCAAAGATATTCCTTACATTTTATGCAGCTGAAATACCCCTTTAAACTGCCAAAGGCATTGGAGAGCTTTTGGTAGGTATGAATCATACCCAGATATGGTATATTGTATGCAGAGGGGAAAATATGAATCTGGTCTTTGTATACAGACCTTAAAAGTAATCAGAAACTTATATAAATGTCTATACATATACCTATCTTTAACTACTGGCTTTCTGAAACTACTGCTGAAGGCAATTTTCACTATGTGTGTCAGCTGAATTCAAGGTGCTTAGAATTCAGTAGGTATTGACTGAATAAATCTTGTTTACGTGGCTGGAATAATTGTCCTGGGTACACAGAACACTTCTAGAGACTAAGGTAAGCCGCTCATTACTGAAGCTTTGAGGTGTGTATAGGTTATCTCATTGTATTTCATGGAAGTTACCCCATGTTCGAAGTCAGTGGGTCTTTACCGCCATTCAGGGTAAGCCCTGGCTCATAAAGTCAAAACTCCAGAGCTGTCCCTTGGAGCACAGCTACCAGTGGCGTACATATTTTGGCCTTGTGGTCCACAGCAGCAATGGGCCGGGAGGTTATGTCATGGACATCCAGTGGATTAGTGGAGTTAATGGTACAAATTCAGAGTTAGGAGCTCCTGCTTCCGGAAGGACCTCAGCACTTGCTTCTCCTTCCCCTCCCTCCCTCCTTCCCCTCTGCTCCTGAAGTGCCTGTTCCCCTGAGTGAGTCAGGATCTCCCTCGCTGCTCCCCATACTCATCAGCAGTGGAATAGAATTTCAAGAGACAAATCAGCTCGTTGTTGATATTATATCCTAGTACCCTCTTTAGGGAACCTCAAGTGCAATCTTGCAGGTAGATTATTGAAGCCTGCCTGTGGAAAGTTTTTTAGCATGGATGAGTTTTCACTCCAGCAGGTGTTAGTGAGTTTCAGATTATTCCTGTGTAAAGGAATGGATGGATTGGTGAGCAGCTTGTAACTCTCACAGCTTTAGTTTTCCCTTGGCTGTCCCTGGATTCAGGAAAACAGCTGCTAGATTCCTGATAAGTGATTCACATAGTTGATATAATTCAGTTTCCTTGCCAAAACCCTCTTACTTCTAGTTTTCTATTTAATTGATTCACAGACTGAGAGTTTTAAAGTGTCTATCAGCTGCAACGGGTAGGATGAGTGCTGTAAAAATCATTTTTCAAGACTGTGTGTAACTTCCCTCACTGGTCTATTAACATGCTGAAATAGATTCTCAAATAGTTTTAAAAACTTTCGTTAGGCTACTTTTCCCCTCCCTTGCCTTGCAAAAAGGCCCAGACCAAATGGGGTATTCTCAAAGATCAATAGAATAAAGGCAGTTTGCTTTCAGGGTCACCTAAATTTCTCTCAAAGAAGTCTACTGCAGTTTTCTTCTTTCTACTTTACAATTATAGGATCACAGGAACAGTTTGGTCACTTTTTTTTAATCTTAAAAATGTGAGTTATTGGAATTGGCTCCACTTAAACCCACTCAGTATTCACGAATGGTAAACAGCCTTTGACAAATCTCTTTTCCTCCATGTGACACCATTCATATTCTGAGAATTCTCTCTTCCGTTGGCTTTAGGGTATACATACCTGTTATTCATAAGCAAGCTTGATTTGCTGTGCTCTTTTGCTTTCCCATTGCTTTTTATTTGCTTCTGATGGCTTACCTCCTAAATATTTTTTCTTTGTCTTCAACACTGGGACAGAAGGTTGTATCAAATATGCAAGTAATGCAGCTGTATCAGGAGCATTAGATAACCCCAATGGCCCCTGTCAGCAAGTTTCTGCAGTGTGGTATGCAATATGCTCAAAGTTAATTGAAAAGCATTGCTGTGGCTTTGTCAAGGAAGAATTATCAAGTACAAAGATTCCTGTATTACCTCTGGATGTGGTTCGTGCTCCTGTTTGAAGAACAGCTGTAGTAAAGCACAAGATATACATCAGGTTTTTCCCCACCACCTTATCCTGGTGAAGACCACTTGGGTTGCCCTGAGAATCCTCTGACAAAAAAGTGTGTGTGAACATATAAATCCATCTTCAGGCTTTCCAGGTTCCCCACAGCAGTTTTGACACAGCTGTGGAGAACGGCGTTTAATTCACAATTGTAATTTCTGCAAAGCTGTGGTGTGTTCCTTTATGTTTGGAAAGTACTAGCCTCTTCTTCATGATTAACAATTCAGTAGGGCTTCTGGCAAACCCTTGAATTTTTTTTTTTGTTTTCTTTTTTTCTTTTTCCTTCTTTCCCAGTTTAACAGTTGTCTAGGAACATATAGCAACATTCCTTTTGGAAGTTATTTTGCTGGAGGTACTGGGTGCTTTGGAACAATACTGCCTTCTGGGAAGTTTATTGGCAACTGTGATAAACCCTGAGCTTCTCTTTTTTTTTTCCCTGTTTTATATTAATTCATGTAACTGGCCAGCTTCTTAGGCTTGGCATAATTCCAGCCTCCTGGGAATTGAAGACAATGATTAAAAAGTGGTTTGGATTAAAATGTTAGTTACTGTTTGGTTATTTATCCAATCACCCAAGGAAATAATAGGAATTACTTCAAGGACATGGGATTTCTGGATACAGAGATCCTTAAAGCAGCATAAGTGAGCTAAAGGTTAAACCTGATCAAATTCATTTCAAATACAGCTACGTGATAGAAGAGCAGTCAACTTTTCTTTTCCTGTCCAACAGACTATGCATGCTGCAGAGCTAATTCAAATGGTACCTTCCAGGCTGTGAGTAAGTGTTGCCCAGTTGTTGTGTTAAAGCATAAGGAAGCTTGGCAGAAAATAAACCCCCTTGCATTCCAGCTTGTCCTCAGATATCACAGGGGCTGGGGCCAGCTAGTCTTAAATTCTGAGTGATGCCCAATGCAGTGCTATAAGTCCAGTTGCATTCAATATGCTGAACTATCACGATTACGGATGCACTAATAGTGCACTGTACTTTCAATTTAGTCACGTTCAACGAACTAGAACGGCCAGACTTAAGGAGTTTGGTCGTGTTCAACGAACTATCACGGCTATATTTTAATGAATAGTACAGTTTATTAAAGCAACAGGAGTACAGGTTCTTTTGGATTGCTGGTGGTAAATACACTGTCTGCAAAGCACGTGCAAATAATAATACAGTTGACTACAAGCACACTAAATTATGGAAAAACTCTACAGAGATTTCTAAGTTTCTGGGGGAAGCACTCGGTATAACTGAGGGTTCAAATCTCACCCAATAGGCGTCCCTATAGGGGGAATAGAGGTTCAACCCGTCAACTGATCCCAGAAGTCAGCGATGTCTTCCCAGCTTGTCTATGACGGTATCTGTGATGCAATTCAGTCCATCTAAAATAAACACATCCCAGGTCAGAAGCATTAGTTAAGAGATCCAAAGTGAATGAAATAAATTAACCTGATTAAGGTGTTCAAGCTAGGAGCCAAAGCTTCCTATGCAGTTGTTAGAAAGCAATAGGCTTCCTCAGAGGAAGACAGTACAGACCAAGTGGAGCCCACCTATCTACAAAGACAAGGAGGAAAGGTTGTCAGGCACTTGTAGTGAATGGATTGACCATAATGATAGTTCACTCTCTGTTTTACTTCCTCACTGGAAAGAATAATTTTCAGAATGAAATACACCTATCAAATCTTTCAAAAAAGATTCTGTTCTGCTACACAAACAGATATCTCTGGAGGAGTCCCTGTGGGATCAGAAGATCACATGAACACATGATTAAGGGATCTGATTAAGGGAGATAATGTGTTCTTCACTTCTGTATGCAAGAGATTTTTACTTGCCATTCCTTTGTGATTACAGATGTCCTATCCTTACAAAATAAGGTACCAAGCTCCCTGGCAGCATCAGAGGAAGATGAATCAAGTCCACAGAGAGGGTTTACTCTGTATACCAGTTCTATCAAATGGAATAAACAATAAAATCATATAACATTGAAATATCAATTCTTTCTCCTTCAGGAGGGATATGTGGGAGCCGATTAACAGGTTAAGGTCACATGTGATAAAGGAAAAGAAATATACTATTTGGCTGATGTATCCACTCAAAATAATGTGAAAGGTTAAATGAAGCATTTCTCAGTAGCTGATAGACTGAGGTTTTTACATTTAAGTTATCGTAAATAAAGCAATACAGTAGTGGTTGTTACCAGTCAAGAGTAGCAATATTGGCAAAATTCATTGACTATGGCATTTAAATTTTTTTTATCCATCTGTACTCCTGATGTGAGTTAGATACATATCAAACTTAATTCATTTGTCCAAAGGACTTACCATAAAGAGGACAAAGATGACAACAGACATGTGTCAAATATTAATTTAGTTGATTAAATAATTAAAAAGTTGTTTCATCCCTGCTGGCCCCAGCAGTCATAATTCTTTATTTAACGTTGGTCCAAGATCACTAATGTAAAGCTCTGGCTGTTTGCCAGATGAAATAAGATCTAAGGATACTTCACTAATAACACCCACTTTACAGTCCCTCAACATACCTGGTAAGCGCCTGTGAGAATTACTTTAATCTGTGTATTCCATTACTGCAACAGGGAATCACATTGGATATGTGGCTGTTCCATGCATTGTGGCTGTTTAGGGCTAAGAATGAGGTAGCCTGCTCACATAAGAGCAACATGTGGGGTTAGGGTTGGAGGGGACAGAGGACAGGACAGACCTTTTTCACACTGCTGGAGCAGTAGAAAGGATGGGTTAAAACGTAAGTCTTACAAGAAGGGTCAGACCCTGATTTTGCTCTGTGTTCTGTGGAAAACTATTAGGATATCAGTATTTGAAAAATTCCTCTAGCATTAGAGTGCATTTAATTGCAATAAAATTAACAACTCCTACCTAGTGTAAATTGCTCTGAGTTCCCTTGACTTCTGTAGAAGAGAAATGCTGGTTTACACCACCTAAGGTCCCAGTCCAAAGAATCTCAGTTATATGCATGCTACAGACTGCCTGTGCACTCTCTCTGGACAGAAAAGTGACAGGAAACATGTTTTGTCTCTAGCTGAAGGGTTTAGAACACACTTTTGGTTCAAAAGTTCAAGTATTATTGGACTACCTGTGCATTTAGGATGATTTGTGGAAAAAAAGGAAAACAGAAAGCATGAAAAAAAAAAAAGAAAGCAAAAATGGCATGAAGATGCAAGGCAAGGTAAACATGTACAAGGCAACTGAAAAGAGAACAGGAAAAGTGTGAAATAAAAATTCTAATGAATTCTACCCACCAATAACGATAGACAAGATACCAACTTTTTTTCTACCCAGGGTTTAGGAGGAGGTAGGGCTTAATTTGATGGCATGTGAAAGAATAGCCCTAGATAAACATAAAGGAGTTCTTAAGGTACAAAAATAGGTATACCATCACTTGAGATCCTCATCCCATATGAATTATTTTAGCTCCATAAAAGTCAATCCATTCACTAAACAAACACAGAAATACCACTACTGAAGTTACAGTATGTCACTTCCTCGTTAAAAAATGGCCATTACTTGGAAACTGTGTTTAAGCTGCTAAAGCAGATAATCTTTTTTTGTATCCCTCTCCATCTCACTGGAAAAATCCCACATGCAAGTAAAACCCTAAGGAAAGTGTTGCTGCAGTTAGAGGACACTTTTTAATCTCAATTTGTCATGCACACTGATCACCGACAGCAGTGGAGAGGAAAGTCTCCATAAAGAACTCTCTTGCCTTCACGAGACTGAGAAACACAAATCACACCATTTATTGTTGCAGCCCTCAGGACCTAAGCCACAGAACCAGTATTTTTCCATGGGTACAGAAAAGACATCATAATTTGCCACAGTGGATTTTTCAGTAACAAATACATCTACTGGATTAGCCTACTCTATACAGATCTGGTGTACTCTACTCTTTCCTAGGCATACGTTATGGTCAGATGTAGGACATCGGCTTACCTGAATCTTTTAGGCTACTCCATTATTGACAGTTTTACATTCTGACACCTTAGAAAGGCAATGGGGGGCATCAATTCTAATACGGTATAGGAGAAAAATTAAAAATGTGTTGAAACTTAGATTCTTAACATTCACTGTTTCTCACAGATGCCGGAATTAGGCAGTAATCAAGGAAATGACCAGTCAGCGGGTTTGCAACAAAGGAGAAGAAACATGTTTTCGTATGATGTATTTAATGCACCCACCATTTAAATGCTGAAATGCTCCAAATGTTTCAGGAAGGTAAAGGCTTCCACTCGCATTCATTTCCCATTGCTTGCTTATGCCAATCAAGAGGATAGCTATTCGACACACAGCTATTTGACACACAAGCTTGCAGGAGAGGAGACTCTTCGATTTTCTGCTGTTAGTCAGGGCAGAGGTCCCATGCTTGGCATACAATCCATTTCATGTTCCTTCCCCCTTGGTGCATGGTCAAACAACTAGGAAACTGACAGACAAAAAGTTAAAATGGGTAATTATTCTAGAAAGAGTGTCAGAAAAATGGAAGGGATCTGTCCTTATGACAGCTCATTATGAGACTTACTACCACTTAGATACTGTAAAAAGTTTCATAATTTCATACAGAAGAGGAAGATAATTTATAAGCACAATTAGAATCCAGAAAAAGAATGCACATTGAATTGCAACATCTTTAGAACTAGGTTTTGTGCCAGAAAATAACACACATTCCATTTAACTGTGATTTCAAATGCAAATACCAGTGTCCTTAGAATGAAGCAGATGTTGCGCTTTTTTTCAGTGGAATGAGCAGTTGTTCATCTCTGAATCCTTGTCTTCTGGGGAAATATTTCAATGCTTTAGTGAATGAAGGACAGACAGAGCTGGTTTTTGCAACACATTCCCACACAAGCTAATTTTAGCTCTGTGTTTGGAGCAATTATTGAAAAGTTGTAGACTGTTACAGTGATAATTCCAGATTAGGGTCAAGTTAGGGGAGGGGGGAGGAGTTATTGTTCTGGTAGAAGATATTGCTACACTTGACTGTAAATTGTTCTGATAGTGAATAGAGGAGAGACAGATGCTTCCACACATAAGTTGGAAGTTGCTTTGGCAACTAGCTGGAAAATAAAATCCTCTGGGGTGAAAAACCTACTTTATTAATCCAACTGTAAAGGCAGCTATGACTGGTTGGGTTTCAGGTATCACTGGAAAAAACAATACACAACCAACAGAACATCCTACTCTCCTCCAGATCTAGGCTTTGTTTTCTATCCTCCCTCACCCCACAGTACACATATATATGTATATATATTGTGTGACCCCCACCAACAGGGCAAACTTCCCACCATCCCCAAGCAGGGCCAGGGTGGTGATAGCGACAGGGTTCATGTTAATAATAACTGAAAATACCCAAGAGTTTGCATAACGCAAAGGGCCTGACAACCTGTTCTGTTTGTGATTTTGGCATTTAGTTGGTTTTCTTCTTGTATATACGTTATAATGCTGCCTTTTTTGCTGAAGCGTGTTTCATGGTATGGCACATTCTGTGCATCTTTTTCTGTGCCAGCTGGCATTTCAGGGTGAACACTGATGGGTTTTATGCTGGGAGCTGACACCAGTAGCATCCCATGATTGACGCAGCAGCCAGGGGAGGTGAGCGGCGTGCTGGGGAGGTGGCCGTGCCCCCTGGGTGGCCTGGAGCAGCTGGACCAGGTTGCAATGCCTGAAATGGAAAAGACACAGAGAGGCAAAGAATGAAATGACCAAAGCACAAGCAAATGGAGAGGAGAGTGTTTTATGAAGCACACCCAAGCAGTTATTTTTAAAGACTTTTCCTAGGGATTGAACATAAAGTGAGACTGCATGGACTGGGTTGTAGAAACATAGGAGTTCAAAGACCATTTGAGCTGTGCACAGGTGGAGCAAGACCTCTTACCAGAGAAACGCACACAGCACACAACAGTGCAGGTGCAGAGCTCCATTCAGGGCCTAATTCTGCTTTACTGAAGAGCAACAATTTTGTTGTCTTAATTAGAACTGAGAGTCAGGCTTTGATGTTCAATTAATAAAATTGCTTTTTTTTCTCCCCTTTATTTTGATAATTTAGAAAAACAACATAGGAAAAAAAATTGGCTTAATTTCCTCCTGGCCAGATTCTCTCCTGAAATAAATTGGCACAACTTCACGTGAACCAGTGATTCTTTGTCTGTTTGAACCACCACGGAAACCGGAGCAGTAGGTTTTATGAGATTTCAAAGGAAAGTTAAAATTGTTTATGATGATCCAGACATACATAATAAAAAATCAAAACACCAGATTTATGCATAAGGGAAAACTGTATTGTAAAATTATGTTTAGAAACATAAAATGCCATGCAAAATCCTGTTAGATGAAAAGAAAGGACACTTTATTCAGCTGTCTTTTATAAATACTGAAAGCTGGCCAAATGTACATTTTACGATTTTTTTTAATACAGTGCATAAACTGTATTTGGATTATATGTCATAATCTAAAGCTAAGTGAATATAAAAGGAAATTGAATAAAACAAAATAGATTGTACCTTTTCACTTCACTATTAAGTATTTATTCCTGATTATTCAATATGAGCATCCAGATCCTCAGCAGCCATTTGGCAGCGTCCCTTTCACTTCTGTAAAGTGTAAACAACATTGGCTTCAGGCAGGAGACTTAGGTTGAACCCTAGATTTGGAATAAATTTAGTACTAGGCTACATATTCTGGATTTGAAATCTGAATCACATTTAGGTTTCAAGCATTCAAAGAAGTACATTTCCTTTGCAGGTTTACACACTGAACAGTGTGCTGTTGTATCTTCTTGTAATGCATGTCTTGGAGCTGTACAGTGACAATGAACCTACACCTATCAGGTTTGCATCCCTGGATAAACTACTGACTCATGTGCTTGCCCTGCGCAGTCTATAAGCCAGCACTTTGATAGTCCACCAGTAGTAGATAGAAAAAGTTTGATAAGACAAGCTTTAATGTTATGCAGTTAAAAACAAAACAAAACTGAGGGCAAACCTTGGCTTCTGTACAAGAAAACTATTTTAAGGACCTGGTGGACAAAGGGCTTGAACTGAAAATCTACTTTTAAACCTAAAGTCACAGCAGTTATTTCAGCTGACCTTGATATATTGAGAGAGAGATGTTTTTGTATTTTGTTTGCCTATTTAACTATAATAATCTCTTATTCTCCATGGTGTTTTGTAGCTGGTGGGTTTTATGAGAAATCCTTGAAAATAACAGTACCCTTTTTCATCACACTGTAAATGCGTGATTGACAGTCCCCCCAGAAAGATAGGACTTCACAAGAGATAAAAGGCAGTGCAATATAAATAAAATACACAAGTCAAGAATGCATCTTCATCTCATTACAGCTAGGCTAAGCTTGGATGTACAGAGCAAGAACTTTACATCCTTTATTTATGCAACAGTCCAAGTTCAGACTGGCTAGTCATGAGGCCTGGGAAGAAAAGCGAAACCCGAGGCGAACTGTGCCCTTGCCACTATCATGGTGGAAAATGATGGATACAATGCTGAGATACCTCCCAGGAGAAGAAATTGTTGTCTCATAACCTGAAGGAAAATCCATGCAGGCATCTTCTCTGCATCTGGGCTCTTGGAAGCATCACTCATCATTTCCAAAAGGAAGGACTTTGCTGCTCAGATTGAGTGCATGAATTCACACACACGTGCATGTGTCCACATGTGTGGCGGGCATCGGGTCAGGGCTGCATACTCAGAAGTAACCTAGTTTTCTTGATTGTATTGGAAAGTGGACCAGAGGTATCTGAAGAGAACAAATGTTAGTGTGCTTAATGCCAGACTTGGACAATGAGACAGTGCTATGTTCCTTCCTTTTTTTTTCCCCCTCTTTTTCTCAGATTTGTCACAATACTGACTGGCACAATGCATGGACAGAATTTAAAAAACAAAACAAAACAAACAACTCTTTGACAAAAAGCTCAAAACAACCCTCAAAACTGGAGTGGATGAATGTCAGGGGGCAAAATTGCGCTGTTCGCATAGTTTAACCAAATCATTTTTAACGTTGTTTGTGTACACTGCTACTCTCTATTCCCATACACCTCACAATTTCTTAAACTAATTATATCAACTCGTATAACAGACAACGCACAATCGTGGCCTTAAGAGCACTGTGGGCCAAATAATTTCATTGTGTTGTGGTAAGAGAGGTTTTAAACAACATTGCTGGAAACTTAACTGCCTTTTTCCTGCACATATTATTTTCCAGACCCATCCTGCAGCTGACACCTGCCTTGTTTCTTAACTTTAGATAAGGTGGGTGAGTTACCTTTCCCTGGCGGTTGGTCCAGTGCCTCCTGCCCCTGCCCTGTCTGTACTTGAGACATAAAATACCTGCATTTCCATACGGAGTTGTTCCTGTATTATATACTGTGATAAGTTCTTTAAGGAATGATGTATTGCTCCTTCCAAATAAAAAACTGTGGTAGTGATGGCATCAAACAATTTTTGTTATGATCCAAATTCTAATTTTATGGCTTGCACACCGCCTAGCAAAACAACCCCAGTTGATGCCTTTTGCCTATAAATTTTATTAAGTCTTGGAGCTGGGCCTGAAGATATCCCATCTGGGTTTCTACATTGAGGTCTTCTGAAACACTGAGAGTACTTGACAGCTCTCTTGCTCTTCATAAAATCCCCTAGCTCTTCATTATTCCTCAAAATGATCTATTTTTGTGATCTTGACGTCATGGTACAACATCATTCCTCACTGTGGTGGTGCTAAACTTCATCTGAATAACATATTCACTCTGCAGGTGTAACTCACCTCTTTCGCTTTCCCACAATGGCGATGGCCAGTTTTTATTTTTTACGTAGGTCTTGCTAATCACTGTTTCAGGATCACAGTATACCTTAAATTAGACCAAGGCTTTGTTGCATTGGCCCAATCAACCTGCTGCTTAAATCGAACCAAAACCACTGTTATTAAACCGTTTTTCCCTAAAAGTGTTTCCTTTTGTCACTATTGACTGCTTATCCTACATTGTCAAATTACTCCTGATTTATTCTTGGTGTTTAATTCCATGGTGTTGGTAGCTCTCTCACTTAGAGAAATTTTACCTCCCTTGCATGATTCCCACAACAAACCTGTGTCTTGTGGAAAATAATCTCATTTTAGCAGTTCCAGCTTTTCTACTGGAGGCTGTGGGGATGATGCTGGTTTATTTGGCTTCAGACCCAGTCATCCAAAGATGGCTGCATTGCTCCATTCAGTCGTGGTGTAGGGCTGCTCAGCCATATGTATCCCCCAGGGCTCTTGGCTTCTCCCTCATATTGGTAAAGATGCAAACAAAAATGTGCCTTCCTCTTCTCTCCTTGTGAGGGTCACTATAATACCTATTAACACAAGGGCTATATGAAGCCATTCAGATGCCCCTTGGTACAGACCTTACAGTTCCTGGGCTACCATTTGTGTCTGGGTAGGTGCCATACTGCACTCTTCATCGTCATCCTCGCTTGATTTCCAGATGTGTCAACCCCACATTTCTGGATCCCAGCCCTCAGCAGGAATTGCCACTCAGGCTTCCCACGCCTGTTCCCATGTGCCTGTTTCCCCTTTCTTCTCCTGCACTGGCCTCTCAGCCTGCCAGGCTTTCCCAGCCTCAGTGCACTCAGCAGCTGCCTGTAAACATGTCCACCTTTCTTCATAACCAGCCACACGTCCTTTCAACTGCCAAATTTCACCTTCCCCTTTTATGATTGCCTCATTCCCGTCTGAAAGTAAGTGCAGTCACTAATTGCCCCACAAATAGCTACACCAAGCACAAACAGCGAGTTTTCTGATATTCTTTGCTTTAGCTAATTCAGAATACAATTTCCCCCCATCATACCCTACCAGTCCTATCTGGTCCTTGTCCCAAGGACTGGGATTATGATTTTCACAGCTGCTTTAGCCAATTCGTCCCATGGTTGGGACCACCAGGAAGTCAGGGTTGACCCCTTAGTCCCTCCTGCCTTGCCCTTCTACCTTGTGCAGTTCTGCTAACACACCAGAAGCACCAGTAATACAGCTATGCACATTTTTTTTTTTTCCAAATTACTGAGCCAGAAGCCAGCAGGTGCTTAAGTTCACTACCCAAACCTTTACTGATCCGAATCAGCTCAATAGATTGCCTACGTTCTTCAGCTAAATTTTGTCACAGGGAAAAATCTGCTCAGTTCACATAGTTTAACCAAATCAGGATAGGTGATTTATTGGTTTATTAACTGCACATAATTAACTGACAATCAGTGAACTACCATTTATGAAATGGTAATAAACACCTACAACTTTTGAAACACCTTTCAAGGACCAATCACAAAAAGCTCTAATCCCACAGGTGTACACGTGCTCACACTGTTGTGGTCACACACCCCGCCTGCACATACCTGCACCCACTGCAGCTGTGGGTGGCAGACCCCCATCCTCTCTTTGGGGAGGGCAGGTTGCCCCATTTCTCCCCTCTCTCCCATGGCTGATGGCTCTCCGGCCCCGTGTGCGCCCCTGCGGCTCCCCACGCTCTGCCAACAAACACAGGGGCTGGTGAGAAAGTCCCTGTGGCCCCAGGAACCCCGGTGTAGCCGGTCCCATGTGCTGCCCCATGCTGCCAGCCCCTGGCCGGACATGGTGCCCATGGGGAGGCTCCTCCATCAGGGGGCTGCTGCCACTCCAGGGTTTCTCCCCTTCCACTACTACTTTTCATGCCTCTTTTGTATTTCTTTTTAGGCCAACTCCACCTTTGTTTCAAAAGTCTCTTCTAATGCCCTGCAACTACCTGTGTGATGGTATTAGCCCCAGATAGTTGCAAACATGTCTGCATGTTGCAACAATCCTAAATCTTTGGTCAACCATGCGTCTGACCTGTCTTCTCTAGCACAGGTGTAAAATTGAATTTGCTCCTCTGGTGCCAAGAAGCATTAATTATTGGTGCTCATCAGGTCCTTCAGGAAAAGAGTTTCCATTCTGTATTTCAAAATAATTTTCCATATCATTACCGAGAACTTGTTCCTGACATTTATCAGGTGTAGGTCCTAACAGCCCCTGCAAGAGCCACTGGTTAAAGCATTTTTTCTTCTTTTCTTTTGGTGGCAAGGGATCCACTGTCTTAACAGTCTCAAAAAATTGGGCCAAATATTGAATATCCCCCTTGGCTGCAATTCCTAATAAAATGTAAAACCCCAGATAATAGACAATTTGGCTGGAGAAAACCCAGAAACAACCAAAGTTGCCAGCTGTCATTCTGACAAGCGACAATTTCTCCATGCCTGGACATCCGTTTATTTCTCTTGGTCACAGCAATCATTTTTGTTTTCTCCAGTTACTCATGTCTGTTTATGCTGCTGTAGCATCTGTTTGATTATTGCATTTAGGAATCTAACTTGAAATATTAGTGCCAGCAGACTCCACACTTACTCATACATTTTGTTGGCTAAAACTGCAAAGCCAGAATAAAATGCACTTTGAAAGATACAGAGAATGGTATTTTCCTATTTCCTGTATTTCCTAATTCTTTATTTTTAAGAAAATTTCCTGCTTGTTCTTCTGCCAGTAAACTGAGGTACCTGGGTATAAAGCATGAGCGCGCTCTCTCTCTCAGACTTTAATTTGGTATGATATTATTATCGTAAGTAGGGAGAAATATTAAGATAGACACTTTCTTGTTTGGATAGTTTCATTAAACTCTCAGGCAAAATTTTTGAAAAAACCTAATTCCCCTTTTGAAGGTGATAATAAAGGTTCTGATGTCATTAAAAGGTGCTGCCACTTGGACTCTAATATTCCTAAGGCATTTATTCAATGTTTTTTACTCCTTACAAGATACACCGATCCAGAATGTTATGATTATGGAAAGGTGTTGCCTCTTAATAGATGTTTGATGTCCTACCCTTTTTAATCTCTCTCTGTAAGGCAGTTGTTCTATTTTCTCAATCATTTAGTTGTCCTTTCTGCACCTTCTCGTACTTTCTCATGTCCTTCTTAGGCTGCAGTACTAGAGGGGGTGCCTTGAGGTTTTATACAGTGGCAAAATGATGGCCCCTGTTTTTTCCTTATGCTGTCCTAAAGATGTCCAGAATTTTTCTGGCCACCATTGCACAATATGCCAAGGCAGCTCTGAGAGCCTGAGCTGTAACCACCGGTACTAAGTTCAGCCCCAGGTAAGCAGAGTTTAGATTATTTTCACTTTGCCTTACATTTGGCTACACTGAAGCTCATCTGACACTTTTTTATTGATGGAATCAAGCTTTACTGAAGAGGGATTTTCTGCAGTCCTTTTAAAAGGAATTTGATTGCTTGAGAGATCTCACCATCATCTCAGATTTCGAGATTTCATTGCTGGCTTATTTTCCAAGTCATTGATGGTGTTATTCAATAAAGCCATTTCCAGCACTGATCCTTAGGGGACCCCATTGCTGATGCTTCACCATTGTGAAAGATGATCTTTAAGACCTATCTTTTGCTTCCTACCTGTTAATAAACTTGAGTCAATAAAAGAATTTTTCTTCCAGTCCCATGGCAAATTTTTTTCTGTAATAACCCTTAATAAAATTGTGTTCAAAGACCTGCTAAACTGCTGGGGAGGAGGACGGAACCACCCAGGGCCCTGACAGCATCCTCCTGGGACTCCTGCAGGTTAGCAAGGCAGCATTTCTCTCTGCAGAAGCCTTGAGGACTCTTTCCTGACATACCGTGCTTATCCATGATGTCAGCTTTTGGAGATAAACTCTGTCTTACTACCAGGGATGGAAATCACGCTCACGTGTAATGTCCAGCTTCTGGATATCATGTTTAATAATTGACTTTCAAAATGCTAACAAAATATAGTGTCAATCTGAATTCAGCCTGCTTTACTGTGCCTTTATCTGTATGACAAGCGAGACAAATTTTCCCTAAATATAGGAAAAAGGCAATTCCCTTGGGCACCTTCCAGAGATGGTGTGACATGTCCAGAAGACAGTTTCTCAAGCTGTGCTTGAAGTTTGGTCTTTTTTTTTCCACTGCTCTTTGCTAATGCTACCCCTTTTGATTTGAGGTTGCCAGAAGTGCCAGTGTGTCCTGTCAGTATTTGGTTTATAATTGTGCATCCTTACACACTGAACACCAGGCTCCTTACTCATAACTGTTCCATCAGGTCACAGTCCATTGTGTGTGTTTGATGAACATTTTTTTGTTGCTGTTTTCCCACATTAAGGGATTTAGCTTCTGCTATATTTAGAACATACCAGGGTATGTTTGCTCACATGAAAGTGTGAGCTGATTTTGTAATGAATAATTTTAGTTTACATCTCTTCCTCCTAAAGGTAGCCACTTTTGGAAAATAGAAGTCTACAGAAAGCACCTGTCTTGCCACTTTCTTCCTATTTTTGTTTCCACTTTTCTTGACACATTCACAAAATCTTTCACTCTCAAGCTCATTCGTAGTTCATTTGCAGCTCCAAAATTCTGTTGCAAGCTTTTATACATCATAAAGAAAACCTCATTGTAAAAATACCTGAGGCAACAAAGGTAATGTAGTGATACATCCTAGTAATCCACATGTTCATTCTTCTGCAATATGCTCTACTGGATCCCAGGGATGGAGTATGAGAAGATACAAAACTCCAAATTGAATGGAGCAAAGTCTGTTTCAGGGAAAAAACCCGTTTCAGTTAGCATCAAATACCGCAGACAGCCACTGGCACAAATGTGCACACCTAGAAATGCATGGCTATTTTGTTTCTTATTCTTCCTAGACTGAAAATACTATTATCCATCCCTAGTCCAGTGCCTGTTTTAATGATTGTATTGTTCTGGTCAGGCATTTTATAGATTTTACACAGCAAAGTCAAAGTATTACCCTTAGGAAAGTCTTCTGAACCAAAAAAAAATCTATTAATCTGACTTTTGGGCACAGCGAGTGAGCCAAAATAAGCAGTGACAAAAAATATAGTAACAGATAATCTCATGAAAAAATTGGAAAATACCTTTTTTTTTTTCCTACATGGAACTATATCATGGCTTGCCTAGGGTTGCTTTAACCAGAAACAGAGTAATTATGAGTGAAATACATACAAAGATTGTACAGTAGAGGGATGTTTAACTTGTTGCAACTTGTAACTTGCTAACTTGCACATGACATGGGCTATTCTGTGACCCTGAGCAATTTCACATATTTCCCAGGCTAGATTATATTTCCATATAATTGAAATAAAAGGTAATGTAGTGAATCACTTTAATTTAACTGCTATTGTCCTATCACTTAGAATTTGATGTATCATTTTACCTCTGGAAATCTGGCAGCCACGCACAAATGTCTCTAAAAATGTCCAGAGAAAAAAAGAAGAAAGAAAGAAAGGACCTACTCAAATAAAGATTTGTCTCATAAGAATGCTTTGTCAGTCTTGGGGGGAAAAAAATCCACCCTGCTCTCATACATTAAACCAGCTTACAGGCAGTATTGCTATAACCTTGACTGGAATATATGCAACTTGCTGACATTTGCTCTACTTCTGGGATCATGTTTTCAGGAACCTATCCCTGAACAATTGATCCAGCAAAGCAGATGAAAAAAAAACAACAAGAAAAAGACAACTTTTCTTCAAGTCCGAAAGCAACTTCTTTTTTGCCTTGCCAAAAGATGCTAACACACATTTTGTGGAAGTTTTTCTCAGTAGCCATACAGGTGATAGTGGATGCAGGATATGCAGGTGATGCACAATGAGCTTTTTCTTGAAGGTGTACCAGGAACAACAGGAATAATTTGTGAAGGGGGCAAGGGGGAGGCTAGGCATCAAAACTGACCATGCAAGATAATTTTGCTCAGCAGCTGATTACAGAGTATGAGCAAGCCCTGAAATTCTGATGCACTGTTAGACTTACCTGCAGCTTGTGGAAATCAACGTGGATCTTTCCATCAACTAAGAGCAAGCTGGATCACTTGCTTTTTCCATTCCATACATCTAGTGAGAATAAATCCAGTAAAGGGCTGAGGTTTTGCAGGCATACCATCTAACATATTTTTAAATACAGGTGTATAATTGCACATGGATTATTTAACAGATGTAGTCTGATTAGTTTTTACAATAACAACTCTAAAGGCCACGAGAAACCATTCATGACTTCAGTGGAATAGGAGCCAAGAGCCCTTAACTACAAGCCCTGGAGTAGGTTACATGGGGTGTTTGGCTAACACTGGTTAGAAATGGGACCAACGTTGTGCTCTACAACTCTTCACTGCCTTCTTTCTTGGAAGGTTTCTGCCTCTGTCTTCCTGCTCCTGTCAGTCAGTGAGAGCTAAAGTAAGGGGAAATTTGTTGGTTACAGACCTCCATCATAATTCAGACTCCCCTCCCAAAAATACCAGCTTCTCCTTGACCCATTTTTTTCCCCAAAGGTGAAACACAAAAATATCCTCCTCTTGCTTTATATCCTATGCCGTTCTGTTACTGTTATACTGGTTCATCAGAATTCTCAAAGCTAGAATTCAGATGGGGCGAAAGAAGATGTTTTTCAATACCTCTGGAATATGAAGCATGCAAAGAGTAATAAAATACTAGCTACATTTTTTTTATTGCTAATTTTTACTATAAGGAAGCAAGAATTTTGAGCTAAGTTTTTATTTTTCTTCAGGAGCTAATGGGTTGACTTGTCTCCTAAGAAAAAAATATGCACCTCAGGATAGGGTCTAACCAGTAACTGCATCATGCAGCTGCCCAGCTGTTAGGTATGTGATGGTTATCCAGAAAATTTCCAATGATTTGGTCTGGTTCTTTCTTAGTGTTTTAAAGAAAGATTTAAAAAGCAGTCTCTATGCATCTCCCATGTATCATCAGACACATATCTGACTATAGGCAAGCACATTTCTAGAAGCAGAAATACCTAGGAGCTTTGATCTCTTTTAAAACCACTGAAGGTAGTTTATCTCAAGTTGCACAAACATGGATAATCTTCCTGGCTTTAAATATGTTCCAGCTGAGATCCTTCTTATGTCTTTAATGGATGTCACTAAGTCTTTAATAGCTGATGACTTAGTCCCCAAGTAACACAGAAAAAAGATCAAGTAGCTCTGTAGTGCTGCTGAAACCGTATAGCGTGGTGGAAATAACCTTAAGCCATGAACCTCAGTTAAGGAATGGAGCTACTAGCAGCTCTGCCATGCTGCTTGCATTTACATATGCAGGAGGAAAAAAGAAGCAAATGTTTCCTAGTGTGTGGAAATTTCTAAGCACCTATCAAGCACTTTTCTGTCTTCAAGATTGCTGCCTTTACAAGCCGTTTTCACTCCTTTTTAAACTGTTTCTTCCAAACGGACTAGCAAATGGCATGTTATTCCACACAGTCATCTGTTGCAGTAAGACCACCATTTATCCTGAATAAGGCTAGCAGAAATTGCCCCTTGAGGTGAGTTACACCTTCCATGTAAACCCTTGCAGGATCCTCTGTGAACACCCTGACCTGTGCTGCTTCAGTAGTCTGCTCCATAGATTCAAGTGTCACTGTGGTTTCCTGTATGGGTCTACCAGCTTTGCAGAAGAATATTAAATTATTCTGGTACAAATCTAATACATTATTTACAGTATTTGTGTCTTTGTTGCTCACCACTGTTGTATCTAAACACTTTAATACATCTGTCCTCACAAACCCTCTGTATTATTTATGGTTCACTTTTAGTGAACTGCTAGGAAAATGAACATACTGCAAAATTAAAGGGCCACATCCTGCCAAATCCTAATGGAAAGCACACTGTGGGACAAAAGGCCATAGAGAACCTGCAGTCCCTTTCCTTGAGAAGCCTACATAAGGCCAGGCAGGATTTCAGCCCCTAAACATGGTGACAATTTTCCTGTTACTCTTCCCTGCTAGCAGACTTCCAAAGGAGCAGAGCGGGCAGTGGGCACTGGACCTGCCTTTCACTGGGACTTGCCAGGCAGCAAGGCATGAATGCCGTCTGTGAGGCTCTCCAGATCAAGACAACTCTGTGTGGGCCAAAGCTGAGGATAAAAAAAAAAAAAAAAAAGGCGTTCAAGTATTCCCAAAGGCACTCAAGAGCTGCATGTCAGTGAAGCTCAACTCCTCAGGCCAGGATTACTGGGCATTCAAAGTGCCACAGCTAGGTGTAGGCAAAAATAAAAGATAAAGGAAAGGAAATGATGGCCCCTGGAGATCAGTGGACTGAAGAACCTCACAAACAAGCCTAGTCCTGACTGACCAGTAGCATGGACATGTGATATATCATTTTGTGAAGTTTGTAATAAGGATATACTAATCTGCATTAAAACAAGGAGTTAAGCTTGTAAGAAAGGCACCACAGGAGCAGCACTGCTCTGTTTGCCTGTGCTGTCATCTACGTGCCCAGTGGAGGGTCAGGGATGCAGCACTGCAATTTACAGATTGGTGTCTCTGAACCACTCCAGGACTGGAAACAGCAGAAGCAATTCTGGAAAGAAAATAGTCTTCTCATAACAACAAAAATGAAACAACTTTGCATGTCCAGCCAAGCCCTCACAAAGCAAACCTGGCAGGGGAGTCCACAGGATATTGTACAATAAAAATCAATTTCCTGTATTACTTCTGCTTTTTGTAATTGCTTATCTGTTTGTGTGGCATTTCCTACCACTTCCAAATGCACCGAGGGAACAATCTTCCTATGCTCCTTCATAACTCTTTCTGCAGTAGATCTAGCTCAAAAAAACCTCTTTTCGTAACAACCTCTCAAAATGAATTCTAGTGCAAAAGAACATCATCTCTTGGAAATATCATTGCAGTTCACATGAATTAACAAAAAGACTCTGTGAGACCTCATTGCCTAGTCCTGTAAAGAACCTCACTATCACAGATGATTCTCTCTGATGACCAAAAAGAAGAAAAACTCATAAACAATCAAGACTAACCTCTGCTTTTGCTGTGAGACTCCTGTTAGCTTTTTAGTGAAACAGCAGCTGAAGCATCTGGATTTGTTCTTTATTTCTTCCTTTTCACTGATATTTGATGATTTTCTGTTGACATCGTATTGTCCTGTAAATGTTTCTCCACATCATGTTTCCTATAATTTCTCTGCCCAAATAGGTGTGTTTTCCTTTCTCCAGACCTCTGGGAAGGAAAATACACAATGTACTGAAGCAGCCTCTTACACCTTCTTCATGAATCTCTGCCTTCCCCCTCCACATAATCTAAATCACTCTAGCCAAAAATTAAAATTACTTCTCCTTACATTTCTCCTGGTTCTCCTTACGGAATGCTGATGCTACTTTCTTACTGAAATGTGCCACATGGCTACCAAACTTACTAGTCCTCTAACTTTTGATTCTTTTTTGGTTCTGAGGATCTCACACATGACACACACAAAGCTACATAGATGTGAATTAATCAACAGAGTGATTTGATATTGGGGAAGTCCCATATTGGGCTTATGTAATAATTAGAAGTGACTGATCACTACTTGAAAAGCATACAAGATTGTTATTGTAACATTTGACAAGTAATGTTTGAGTAGCTGGCTGAATAATAAAAGAAATGTAACTAGCACATCTGAGGACCAACAGAATTTGTCCTCCAAATGCATAATTCAAGGAGTAATTTTTCAGCCAGTGTTAGAGGTGATATTTGGCAAAGTACAAGACAAAATGTTGTTTGTTGTTGAGGCATAGTTTGGTATTTATGCTGTTTTGCAAATTTGTCATTCTGCTGCGTATTTGAAAAGTTCTGTGAACATGGCCTCAGGCTGTCAAACTCTGTTCTTTTAGAGCTGCTCAATTTTCATCCAGTCTGAAGATGGTTTTATAATTCAAAAAAAATGCCAAGAATATTACAGGTCCAAAAAGGTTATTTGTACACCAGCTGCAGAAATACTGTGTATTTTGTTTGCTTCTGAAAACACTTTCAGTGTCAGGTAAGAAAAAAAACCCCTGAACATTTTGTGTTCAACCTAGTGTAAAATGTCAGAGCAAAAGTCAAGAAGTGCAAGGTGCTCCCCTAACACATTCTGACATTAATAATTTTTTATTTTATTAATATGTGCCCTATAGCTTATAGATTTTTTTTCCATTTCTTTGTTTCTTGTACTTATTTTTTTCTCTTATTTAGTACTCATCTGTGTGAAAAGGATTGCATTTCTAGTCAACTTTATGAGCTGTTTTCATCAGAGAACCTGATTCTTGGAAGTTAAAGACAGGCATTCTTCTGGTGGTTGCTGGAAGAGCAGTGTCAGGCTCCCTGAAGATCTGAGCTTGAATATCTGCTCTCAATGCTGATAACTAGCACATTCCTGATTTACTTGCTGGCAGAGCCAGCTCTGGGCTTCTCAGCTGTGACATTTTGCTGCTCAAGGACCTGACAGCCATAGGCTTAAGACATGCTGGCTGTAAGAAGGGATAGAGCTGAGATGGAGGAGTGGTGGGCAGAGTCTTGTCACTCTGTCCACATTTCGGGGCACAGGAAAATTGAGGGACAAGGGACACTAGATAGGATGGCCCTCCCCTACCAGGTACCACTGATGCAAACATCCCTCCTATACCCTTTTGGAAGCAATAGCCATAGCCACCCTGAGCATCCTAGACTTTGATGCATTTAGTAGTGGGACAACAGATGATTTTCTTCCCATAGTTGTATGTTCCCTATATCAAGAAGTAGTGCTGTTCAGTGCTGAGACTGAAATACCTGATTTGGAAGAAATGCTTTCTTTTTGTGATCCTTCTCTGCCTTTAATAGTTACTAACCATCATGGATAGTTTTGATCTTCTTCCCTGAATCTATAAGCATCTTCTACATACCATCTTATTTCTGGCAGCCTTTGTTCCTTGATATATTATCAGCTTTCTTGAGTATCACTGCTATACCAAGTCTCAGCTTGTACTAGGAAACCTAAAAGAATGCCCTTTGAAAACATAATCAAAGTGATTAACTGTATACAAGTGACTGAAGAAGAAAGAAACATTGAAAATAAGTGCTCAGCAGATAACATACTTCATCTTCTCTCTGACAAATTATTTAACATGGTTTTCTGAGTATTCACCAGCTTAACTTAACTCTGCCATTTCCCTCTTCCAAGCTTCATCTCCTTCATATTAATACAATAGCCGATACTGGACAGAGGATTGCCCTGCAAGGTCTGAGGCTTTTCACAAGGCAGAGGTATCACTTGGAGATATCAGGTTGCTATAGGAAGCATCTTTTAGGTGACAGGGGATATGGAAGGATTGCCCTGTGCATCAGTCATTCCCAGCTGGAATGATCCTGAAACAGCAGTCCTGATCTACCCCTTCTTCATTTTGCTGCATTACCTCTTTGCTAAATGCAAATTGACAGGATTTAAGAGATATGGCCTATTTGTTCTGGTCAGGTCAACATATTTTATTTTAAGCTAGCCCTTATTCTTCTTCTAACTTTGGTCAAATTCTTGAGGCTGAAATACAATACAGCCAGACAAAAACTGTTCTGCGGTTTTAATATACACAACCATTTCTTAGCCAGAATATAATCAATAGTAATGTACCACATCTGCAGAAATCCACAGATTATTAATATTAAGAGGATATTTTTTACATTATAGTCTGTATTATGTGTAGTAATTTAGTCAGCAACTGTCAGAATTACAACTGGTCAATTTGATGACATGATAAACTGCAGATGACACATAATATACATTCAGATTTCATGCAAGCATATATAAAACTATTAGCTTTGGTAAATTTGTTATATCTTACATCACAGCTGGCTTTGCCTCATGTGACCAGTTAAAAAGAACAAAACATTTCCTTGTTGATCCCATGAAATAAGTCATGAGTTATAAACATACCAGGTTAAATTTCTGGCTAGGCGGTAGTACCATTTTGATTCTGCTGATGCTCAGCAAGTCTGTATTTTGTGTAAATTAAGCTAAAATGGAGAATATTTACAATGTTTCTGACACAATACAATATCTAATGTGAATTTACACTGATTCTCAGTACTCCTTGCAAGTAAGTATAAACATTGTTGCAACAATCAAAATATATGAAGAATTTGTATCCATCATTGTTCCATCAATCTAGTCCATCATTTATATCTGAATACTAATTATTTAGCACAATTTTTCGTTCCCTGACCTTAGAGTGTTATCATCATGGCGTGGTTTAACCCCAGCCAGCAACTAAGCACCACGCAGCTGCTCACTCACTTCCCCCCACCCAGTGGGATGGGGGAGAGAATCAGGAAAAGAAGTAAAATTCATGGGTTGAGATAAGAACAGTTTAATAGAACAGAAAAGAAGAAACTAATAATGATAACACTAATAAAATGACAATAGTAATAATAAAAGAATTAGAATATACAAGAAATGCACAATGCAATTTCTCACTACTCGCTGACCGATGCCCAGTTAGTTCCCGAGCAGTGATCCCCCGCCCAGGCCAACTCCCCCCAGTTTATATACTGGGCATGATGTCACATGGTATGGAATACCCCTTTGGCCAGTTTGGGTCAGCTGCCCTGGCTGTGTCCTGTGCCAATTTCTTGTGCCCCTCCAGCTTTCTTGCTGGCTGGGCATGAGAAGCTGAAAAATCCTTGACTTTAGACTGAACACTACTTAGCAACAACTGAACACATCAGTGTTACCAACATTATTCTCATACTGAACTCAAAACATAGCACTGTACCAGCTACTAGGAAGACAATCAACTCTATCCCAGATGAAACCAGGACACATCAACACTACTTGTAACTATAAACCAAGTTCAGTCCAGCAATACTTAACACTTTTTTTTAAAATGTCAGCTTCTTACATCATATTAGGGGATGAAAGTTTTCGTATTTAAAAGAAATACTTCAGATACTTCTGGTTTCAAAGAAAGAAAGTGTAAGATGAAAATTAAAGAAGTATATGAGTTTGTATATGCAACTCATACCTTTTTTTAATACTCACGAGATTTGAATGCTATGCTTAAGGTAACCCACACAACATTTTCCTAGTAATGCCATGTTTTCATTAAATCTGAATATATTTAACAACATTTTGTGAATACCATTTATCTCACACAAAAACATACTCTTGTTTCAATAGAAACTGTTTTCATTATTCCAGTATGTTTTGTCTTTAAAAATGACCAAATCAGATTTCATTACAGTATCTGAAAGATCATCACATTTCTTTCCTTTCCCTTCACTTAATCTGCCTAACAGCCCTGTATCATCACTATGTCTGCAAGTGACAACTCATCACTGTTCAAAAATTATCTGAAGAAGATTGTTAAAAAGGATGAATAATACTGGACACTTACCTTGAAAATTGACTCCAGCTGCTTTCCCGGGGTGATAACTTTTGTTATGTGTTTATGGTTTCTTATGAAGAATTTTCTTGTTCAGGCAACAAAAACAAGTTGCTCAAATTTTTTCATTAGCACTTCCACTGCCACAGGCTTGGGCAAAATATATTTTGTACCTTCAATGGTAAATTTTTATTGCAGCAACCTATGGGTTTTATATACAGATATGAAAGTTTAACAACATGAAAATGTTTAGAGAACTGAAGATACATCCAAGAAGAACAAGGTTACTGCATTTCTGATTACTTCTACTGTATGCTGGCATTATAGCGGCTGTAAAGAAGGCAGTTGCATCTGAGCTGAAATGCAGGATCAACAACCAGGAGTCTTTACTGGAAATGTTTGAAGATGTGTGATGTTTCATTCCTGTGTCCACACAAGGTGGAACAAAGGCAAAGCAGGGCAAGACTAAAGGTGTAGCTGCTCACCAGAAAATAGCTGAGTTCCATAGACGCTACTGCCCTTTCTTGTCCAGTTACAGACTGGAGATGCATCTCATTCTTTACATGTAACTCCTGAAGGATACAGCCAAATAGCATCTGGGTCCATCTGTCCTCAGAAGGAAGTGCAGGAGGAGCTGAGAGAGATCCCTGAAGTGTCAAACATGCTGCCACCTCTGGAACATGCAAGATATAAAATGGGTTTGACTACGTCATCATCCCAAAACACAGGTACTTACTAGTTTGTATGCCATCCATATAATAACAATGTTGACGTTTCAGGTACTAATTCTTTACATTTCGGCTTTTTCTGAGAGAAATCTGCAAGCACTTTCTATTCACACTCAGTCATCAGCTAAGCAACAGGACCTGCTTTTTA
>JANHGO010000063.1:101678469-101705256 GCA_024606505.1 Aquila spilogaster
GTGGACACCACTGGGATTGCCGTCAGAAAAAAAAAAAAAAAAAAAGGAAAAAAAAAAAAAAGCAGTGTGTGAGGAGCTAAATCCATCCTCAGGTTTTCCAGCTTCCCCACAGCAGCTTTGACACATCTGTAGGGAACGGTAGTGCATTCACAACCGAAGTTTCTGCAAAGCTGTGGTGTGTTTCGTTATATTCAGAAAGCACTAGTGTGCACTTCATGGTTAATAGTTCAGCAGGGCTTCTGGCAATTTCCTTCATTTTTTTTCTCTTCCTCTCCAATTTAACAGCTGTCCAGGAACACCTAGCAACTTCTCTCTCGGATGACATTTCGCTGAAAGCACTGGGTGATTTGGAACAAAGCTTCCTGCTGAGAAGTTTATTGACAGCTACAGCAGACCCAAGCTTCTCTTTTTTTTCCCCTTTTTTCTTATTAAATACAATTAATTCAGGTCACTGGTGAGCTTCTTATACTTGTCATAATACCAGCTCTCTGAAAATTGAAGAGAGAATGATTAAGAAGTGGTTTGGATTAAAACGTTAATCATTGTTTGGTTATTTATCCAATCTCCCGAAGAAATACTAGGAATTACTTCAAGGAAATGGGATTGCTGGATACACAAATCCTTAAGGCAGCAGAAATGAGCGTGAGATTAGTCTTGATCAAACTTATTTGAAGTACAGCCAGGTGAGAAAACAGCAGTCAGCTATTCTCTATATTCATTTCCAAAGTTGCTGGCTAGCCCATGTAAACCAACCTCCAAAAGAAATCTTGTCAAAGTTACTCAGCAGCCCTTGGCAAAACTGAATCAAGTGGACCTGTTCAAGAATATGAGCAGTGGCACATAAGACAAGTTGCTTAACTTACCAAAAATCTTTGACAGATTTTCAAGTTAAGCCTGGCTTTCACACGGCTAAG
This sequence comes from Aquila spilogaster, assembly GCA_024606505.1. Lineage (NCBI taxonomy): Eukaryota > Metazoa > Chordata > Aves > Accipitriformes > Accipitridae > Aquila > Aquila spilogaster. The sequence continues at coordinate 101,679,384 of JANHGO010000063.1, forward strand.
AAGGAATGCCTTCCTGTCCAAAGCTGCTGAGTAGTCAGGGAAAGTAGAATACTTGCCACTCAAGGATCCCTTCCTCTCCTCTCCTGACATCAGTAACCCTGTAAATGTTGTCTACATTCAGGACTGGAGACTTCTTGGAATGCCACTAGTATATACCCTAGGAAGTAAACTTTCTTGTATTTCTGATTTGGGAAAGAAAATCAATGAGCTCCACTTCAGTGTTAATTTGATTTTTCACGGCTTGGACTTAGGCGTGTTTTCTTACCTCGGAAAAAAATACCTGCATTTCTATTGGTTGTCTTGTGATGAGAAGCTTCCCTAAGGACCAGTGGAACTCTGCAAATGAGCCCCAGCTGCCAAGAAAAACTTTTGCTGAGCTATTCTGCTCATTTTTGTATGTTTGTTTTTTAAAATAGCTACTTTTCTATAGAGAAAGAAGAAAATTGCCACAGGAACAAGCTGTCCCAACAGTAAACTTTTATTGTAGTGTGTTTCCATCAATAGGTTAAAATAGAAAAGGAGAAGGGAGTTAACACCAATTCAAGAGTCATTAAAACTCAGGCATTGCCATAGTTCTCTGTCAAGATATTAATTTTAAAATATGGGCCGTAAAAATATATTGAGTTACTTGCCCTATTAAAGCAAGAAGTAGCTAAGTGAGAGGAGTATGAGGAACTCTGTAATGCAGATCTCTAAACCAAAGCATAATTCATTTGGAAAACTCTGTATGGAAACACTACTGCATTTATCCGTCAATGAGGAAAATGTGGCCTAACAAAAGGTTTTAACATCATTTTAAACATTTAACATAGGGGCATTCTTCACCTGAGTGATTCATTTAAATTAAGATCATGATTTCCCTACACTGTTATCAATAGAAACTGGACTATTATGCGTCAGCCCATCTAAAACAGACATGTTCCAAGTCAGAAGAATTAGCTAAGGGATCCGGTTTGAATGAAATGAACCTGCCTAGTGTAGGAGATAAGGCTTTTTTCTAATGGCTTCCTATGTAGCCATTAGAAAACGATAGTCTTCCTAAGAGGAAGAGAGTTGAAACCAAGTTGAGCTCACTTAGCTACAAGGATGGAGAGAAATCCATCCTCTAGTAGTGAATGGACTGACCTTATGATGAAAGTTTATACTTTGTGTTACTTCCTCACCAAAAGGAATCATTTTCAGAACAAAATACATCTTTCAAATGTTTCAAAATATATTCTGTGATGGTACACAAGTATCTCTGGAGGAGTGCCTGTGGAATCAGAAGACTGTGAACACCGGAAATCCAGACCTGATTAAGGGAGGTAGTATGTTCTTCAGTTCTGTGTGCAAGAGACTTGTCATTCCTTTGTGATTGCATATATCCTATTCTTACAAAGCAAGGTGCCAGGATCTCTGGCAGCATCAGAAGAAGAGTCATGTCGTGGAATATGAGTCATGTCTGCACAGAGGGTTTGCTCTGTGTTCCGGTTCTATTAAAGGATGCAAAATGATAAAATTGTATTACACTGAAAGGTCAATTCTTTCTCCTTCAGGAAGGAAATGTGGGATCTGATTAGCAGGCTAAAGTCACTTGTGATAAAGGAAAAGAAATGTACTATTGACTGATGTATTCACTCAAAACAATGTGAAAGGTTAAATGAAGGATTGCCCAGCAACTGATAGACATTTTAGTTATCATACATAAAGCAGTACAGTAGTGGTTTTGTCCAGTCAAGAGTAGGAATATTGGCAAAATTCACTGACTGTGGCAATTACACACTTCTTATTCATCCATCTGTACTCTTGATGTGAGTTAGATACATATCAAACCTAATTCACTTATCCAAAGGACTCACCATGTAGGGAACAAAGAGCATAACAGACATCTATGAAGTATTAATTCAGTTGATTAGAAATGTCTGAAGAAAAATGTTTCAGCTCTTCTAGCCCCAGCAGTCATAATTCTTTATTCAAGATTGCTTCAAGATCATTAATGTGAGCTCTGGCTGTTTGCTGATATGTCTGATTGAAATGAGGTCTTAGGTTACTTCACTGGCAATGTCCTTTTTACAGCCCCTAAACATACCTGAAAGGGGGGCCTGACAGAAATATTTCATATTCGTTTTCCACTAGGGCAGTAGAAAATCATGTTGTTTTTGTGGCCATTAAACATGTAAATAGTACTAAGTACAGAAAGTGACATGTAGGGTGAGGGTTGGAGGGAGCAGAGGGCAAAGGATTTTCACACTGCCAGAGCAGTAGACAGGATGAGTTAAAATGAGAGTTTTACAAGAATGTGTACACACTATCTTTTTTCTGCAGTGCTTGTTCCGTGGAAAGCTATGAGATATCAGTGCTGAAAACTCTGAATTTCATCTAGTATTGGAAATATAGTGTATTTAATTGCAATAAAATGAACTTCTGTGGAAAAGAAATGGTGATTTACATCAACGAAGGTCCTAGTGCAAAGAATCAGTTGAATGCATGGTGCAGACTGCTGTGCCCTCTCTGCATAGAGAAATGATATGAAACATGTTTTATATCTAGCTTGAGGGTTTAGAACACGCTTTCAGTTCAAAAGTTCAACACTCGAGTATTATTGGATTACCTGTGCATTCAGGCTGATTTGTGGAAAAAAAAGAGAGCAGGCAGCGTTAATAAAAAGAGCAAAAATGTCATGAAGATTTGAGACAAAGTCAACAAGCACAAGGAGTCTGTTCTTATTGTTTAGTGCCTGTGTGTGTTAAAGAACAAATTCCTTTTTTTCTCCATCCCACTACTGTTGCAGTTAGAAAGCCCTTTTACTCACAGTTTCTCATGCACACTGATCACCAACATTGCTAGAGAAGAAAATCTCCATGACGATCCCTCTCGCCTTCAAGAGATTAAGAAACACAAATCATTCTATTTACTGTTGTACATCTCAGGATCTAAACTGCAGAAGAAGTATTTGTCTGTGGGTACAGAAAAGACATAATACTTTACCACAGTGGATTTTGCAGCAACAAATCATAGAATCATAGAATCGTTTGTGTTGGAAGGCTTTAAAGTTTATCTCGTCCAACTCCCCTGCAATGACCAGGAAAACCTACAGCTAGATCAATTTGCTCAGACCCCTGTCCAGTCTGACCTTGAATGTCTCCAGGGATAGGGTTTCCACCACCTCTCTGAGCAATCTGTGCCACTGCCTCACCACCCTTGTTGTAAAAACCTTTTTCCTTATATCCAGTCTAAATCTTCCCTCTTAAATCATTTCCCCTTGTCCTGTCACAACAGACCATGCTAAAGAGTCTGTCCTTTTCTTTCTTATAGCTTCCCTTTAGATAATCTGTCTACTGAATTAGCCTTCTCTATGCAGATCTGGTGTCCTCTACATTTTTCCAACGTATCTCTAATGTCTGGATGTAGGACATCAGATTAGCTGTTCCAGTGTCAGTCTTACCTTATAACACCCAGGACTGGCAACAGGGAACATCAGTTGTCACTTGGCATTTGAGAAAACTTGTAACTGTGACAAAAGTTAAATTCTTAATATTTAGTTTCTCACATTTGCAAGAACTATGCAGTAGCAAGGGAAGTGACCAGGGAGAAGGTTTTCATTGTTTTCCTATGCCAATCAAGAGAATGGCTGTTTGACACACAGATTTTTGAACAAGTTTGCAGGAGGGGATACTCACTTTGATTTCCTGTTGTTTGTCAGGGCAGAGGTGCCATTCTTAACATATAGTCTGTTTCATGTTCCTTCCCTTCTGGTGCGTGGTCAAACAGCTGGGAAATTAAGATAAAAAGTTAAAAATGGTAATTATAGTAGGAAGAACCTCTTAGAAAAATGGAAAACATCTATCCTTGTGACAGTTCATTATGAGACTTACTACCACTTAGACGCTGCAGAAAATGTCACAATTTCATACAAAACAGGAAGATAAATTGCAAGCACAACTAGAATCCAGAAAAAGAATATACATTGAATTGCAACATCTTTAGCCGTGGATTTTATGCCAGAAAATAACACAGTTTCCATTTAACTATAATTTCAAATGCAAATGTCATTGTTCTTAGAATGAAGCAGATGTTGGGCTTTTTTTTTTTTTTTTCAGTGGAATGAGCAGTTGTTCATCTTTGAATCTTTGTGTTCCGGGGGACTCTTTGAATGCCTTAGTGAACAAACTTCAGTGGTAGTCAGGTTTTGCAGCACATTCCCAGGCAGGCTAATATTAGCTCCATGTTTGGAGTGGAGTAATTATTGAGAAGTAGACTGTTACTATGATAATTCCAGATTAGGATCAAGTTAGGGGAGTTTTATTTATTGTTCTGGTAGAAGATTTTGCTACACTTGACTGTAAATTGTTCCACCAGTGAATAGAGGACAGATGCTCCTACACATAAATTGTAAGTTACTTTGACAACTAGATGGAAAATAAAATCCTCTGGGGTGAAAATCCTAGTTTATCAGTCCAACAGGAAAGGTAGCTGCAAGTGGCTTGGTTACAGATGTCACTGGAGAAAACAATGCACAGACAAGAGAACATCCTACTCTCCTCCAGATCTAGGTTGTGTCTCCCTCACTCACACCACAGTACATATTTGTATATCATATATATATGAATACATTCTAAGCTGTTACAATTTGTTTTTTCACCTCCCTCACTCCATAGCACATATGTGTGTGCAGAAACAGGCTGTGCCCCCACCAGCCTGGCCTTCCCATCAGTGGGACTGGGGTGGTGATACAAAACACTTCATGAGAACACCAACTGAAAATACCCACGAGCCAGACTAACACAGAGAGCCTGACATCCTGTCCCATTTTGGTCTTTGGCATTTAGACAGCTGTCTTTGTGTGTATTGCATTATAATGCTGCCTTATTTGCTAAACGCATGGTGCGTTCAGGAGGTGTCTGTACCGCTGCAGCCAGCCCTTATGGGGTGAACACTTCTGAGCTTGGCTCTGGAAGCTGATACCGGTACTGTGATTGTCACAGTGACTCTGATTGTCACAGTGGGGACAGGGATGTGCCCTCCAGGTTGCCTGGAGCTGCTGCAGCAGGTCTCATGGCCTGGAATGGAGAAGGCACCAAGAGGAAAGGAGTGAAGGGACTAGAGCATGAGCAAAGAGGAGAGCACTTCATTAAGCACACCCAAATAGTTGCTTCTAAAGGCTTAGGGACCAAACATGCAGAGAGACAGTGTCCTGTGTTATAGAAACATGGGTGTTTCAGAGATCTTTTGGGCTGGCACAGGAGGAGCAGGACCTCTTGCCAAAGAAACAGTGCACAACAGTGCAGTTACACAGCTCCATTCAGCACCTAAATCTGCCCCTGAACAGCAACCATTTTGTTGTGTTAATTAGAACTGAGAAGCAGCCTTTGATGTTAGACTAATAAAATTGCATTTTCCCACCCTTGATTTTGATCATTTAGAGAAGCAACATAGGAAAAAAAAAGGCTTGATTTCCTTCTGGCCAAATTCTCTCCTGAAATAAATTGGCACAGCTTCACATGAACCAATGATTCTTTGTCTGTTTGAACCATCACAGAAATTGGATCAGTAGGTTTTATGAGATTTCAAAGGAAAGTTAAAGTTATTTATGATGATGAAGACATACATAATAAAAAATCAAAACACCAATTTATGCATAAGGGAAAAACTATATTGTAAAATGGTGTTTAGAAACATGAAATGCCATGCAAAATCCTGTTAGATGAAAAGAAAAGACACATTATTCAACTGTATTTATAGATACAGAAAGCTGTCCAAATGTACATTTTATGTCTTTTTTAATACAGTGCATAAACTATATTTGGATTATCTGTCATAATCCAAAGCTAAATGAACATAAAAATGAAATGAAGTAAAATAAAATAGCTTGTACTCTTCCACTTTGCTATTCAGACTGTGTACTTGTTCCTGATTATTAAATAAGAGAATTCAGACCTTCAGCAGCCATTTGGCAGAGTCCATTTCACTTCTGTAAAGTGTCAGCAACATTGGCTTGGGTCAGTGGTCAAACTCCAGATTTTGACTTTGTCCTAGCTTATATGTTCTGAATCACATGTAGGTCTCAGGCATTCAGGGAAACACATTTTCTATGCAGAATTAGATGCTGAACAATGTGCTATTGTGTCTTTTTATAGCATGACCAGGAGCTCTACAGTGAAGATGAACCTGCCCATACCAGGTTTGCATCACTGGGTAAGTGACTGACTCGTGTTTGCTGCACCCACTTTATAAACCAGTGTTTTGATATTCCACCAGTAGCAGATAATAAACGTTTGATAAGACAAGCATTAATAATACACAATTAAAAGAAAAACAAATGAGGACGATCTTCTGAGGGCTTCTGTACAAAAACCTATTTTAAGGAACTGGTGGACAGAAGTCTTGGACAGAAAATTTACATCTAATCTCAATTCAAAACAGTTATTTCAGCTAACCTTGATATACTGAAGGAGGGATTTTTTAATTTTATTTTCTTTGATCATCTAACTCTAATTTTCTCCTCTTCTCAATGATGTTTTGTTGCTGGTGTTTTATGAGAAATCCTTGAAACTAACTGTACCCTTTTTTCCTCACAGACCCTCTGGAAAGACAGGTATAGAGAGAGATATAAATGCAATACAGTTAATAAAAAACATTAGTCAAGAATGCATTTTCATCTCATTGTGACTAGGATAAGCTTGAATGTACATAGCAAGGACTCTGCATTCCTCATTTATGCAACAGTCCAGTATCATACTGGCTAGTCATGGTGCCTAGAAAAAATGGTGAATCCTGAGGTCAGAGCTCACTTTTACGCTTCCTCTCAGACCTAGCTGCCATCATGTGAGAAACCGATGGAGACCATGCTGAGATACCACCTGGGGAAGGAAATCTTATAACCCAAAGGAAAACCCATGCTCATGTCTTTCATACAGGCATTTTCTCTTTGTCTTGGCTCTTGGAAATGCCACTTGAAGCTTCCAAAGAGAACAACTTTGCTGTTCAGATTGAGTGTGTTGGCAGTGGGATATTAAGTCAGAGGCTGTCTGTTTTTCCTGATTGTATCAGAAGGTGGAACAGAATACTCTTGGCCAAGCACTAGTGTAACAAAAATTGTTAGTGTGCTTAATGCCTGTTTTGCACAGTGAGAATGTGCTGTGTTTTTGTTTTTTACTCTTCTCTATTTTGTCACAGTACTGACTCGTGTGGTACATGAATAAAATTAGAAAGGAAAAACAAACAAAACAAAACAAAATAAAAACAACTCAAAATAACCCTCAAGGAACTAGAGTGGATGACTGTCACTGCAAAACTGTTTGCCCTGTTACATAGTTTAACCAAATCAGGATAATTTTTAACACTATTTCTGTAAACTGCCAGTCTCCATATACCCCGCATTTCTTAAAGTAAGTACTTTAATTTTATAAAAGACAACACTCAATTGTGGCCCTGAGGGCACTGTGGGGCAAATAATTTCACTGTGTTTTGGTAACAGTGTTTTAACCAATACTGTTGGAGATTTACCTGCCTTTTCCTGCCCATCTTACTGTCCAGCCCCATCTTGAGCTGAAACTTGCCTGGTTTCATGACTTTAGAAAAGATGGACGCCTTACCTTTTCCCTGTAGTCGATACAGTGCCCCCTGCCACTGTCCTACATGTGCTTGAGGCATGAATACCTGAAGTTCCACACTCAACCACTGCATTTTGTTCTTTAAGGAATCACTTATGGTGCTTTCCAAATCAAACACTGCTGATTTTTGTTACAATCTGAATGTTGATTTCATTGCTTGCACACCTACTAGCATGACAACTCCACTTTATGCCTTGTTTTCAATTTTATTACAACTTGGAGCTGGCTCTGAAGATTTCCTATCTGGCTTTCTACATGGAGGTCTTCTAAAACACTGAGAATATTTGACAGCTCTTTTGCTTTTCATAAAATCCCCTAGCCCTTCATTATTGATCACAAAATGATTTATTTTTGTGATCTTTATATCAATGCTTATTCTGTTTAACTTCATTTGAATAATATATTCATTTTGAAGACCCATTTGTACCTCATCTCTTTTTCTCCCCTCAGTGGTGATGCCCTGAGTTTTTTATATCTGTCTTCTTAATAGTGGTTTCTGGATCACAGCATACCTTAAATTTGACCTAGATTTTGTTGCACTGGCCCAGTATTGCCCTATCATGCTACCTCTTAAATCTATCTGGAATCACTATTTATTTTTCTACATCGTTTTCCCCCATTTTTCCACTACTAATGCTTCTCCTATATTGCAAACTTATTCCCAATTTATTCTTGTTGCTAAACTGTGCAGTGTTGGTAGCTTTTGCACTTGAAATTTTATCTCCCTTGCATGATTCCTACACCAAACTTGTATCTTGCAGAAATAATATCATTCAGATGGTTCCATCTTTTGTACTGGAATTGGTGGTGATGGCACTTCGTGGTCATCTGAGGATGGCTGCATTGCTCCATTTCGTCGTGGTGTAACGCTGTTCAGCCATGTGTGTCCCAGGAAAGCTGAAGGTGGTGCTCATCTTCTCTCTCACATCGGTAAAGATGCAAACAAAAACGTGCCGTCTCCTCACAAATGTCAGTGTAATACCTTTTCATGTGAGGCTGTATGAAGCTGCTTGGATAAATGGTGCTCCATTTGTCTAAGCCTCTTGTACAAATCTTACAATACTTGGGGTACCATTGGTGTCTGGGCAGGTGCTGGACTTGTCATCCTTATTTGTTTCCCAGGTGTTTCCACTCAACATTTTCAGCAAGATCTGTCACTCAGCCTTCCCAGACCTGGTCCCATGTGCCTGTTTCCCCTAAATGTGCTCAGTCTTCGATGGTCCTGCACTGGTCTCTCTGTCTGCTCGGCTTCCCTGGCCTCAGCATGCTCAGCAGCCTCCTATACAGACTTTGTAACCAGACACACGTTCCTTCAGCTGCCAAATCTCATCCTCCTATTTCATAATTGCCTCCTCCTCCTCTGAGAGAGCAGTTGCTAGCTGTCACACAAATAGCTGTACTGAGCACAGTGAGTTTTCTGCTTCATTTCTTTTCTTCGGCTAATTCAGAACACGACTTCCCCTGGTAATTGCATACCAGTCCTAACTGGTCCTCGTCCCAAGGACTGGGATAATGGATTTTCACAGCTACTTCGTACCATGGCTGGGACTAGCGGACAGTCAGAGTTGACCCTCTATATCTTCCTGCCCAAACCTTTTAACCATTGCAATTCTGCTAAAGCACCAGAAGCGTCTGTAGCATATGTAAGCTATGCACATCCTTTTTTTTTTTTTTTTTTTTTTCCAAATTACTGACCCAGAAGCCGGAAAGTTCACTACCCAAACTTTGAGATACTTTGAGATACTTTGCTTGCCTATGTTCTTCACCAAAATTGTGTCTCAGGGAAAAGCCTGCTCAGTTTGCAAAACTGAACAAAAACAGGACTGAGGTTGTTTATTGCTTTATTAAGCACTCATAATTTACTGGCAATCAGTGATCTGCAATTTATGAAATGCTAATAAACACCCACAACTTTCAAAACATCCTTCTACAGCCAGTCACAAAGACCTCTAATCTCACATGCGCACATACGTTCACACCGTTTTAGGTTCGCAGCCACACCTGCACACACCAACACCTACAGCAGAGGTGGGTCACAGACCCCATCTCCATTCTGGGGGTGATGGATTGCCCCATTAATCACTCCCCATGGCTGACGAGGTCTCTTCAGCCCTATGTGTGTCCTTGCTGCTCCCCATATCCTGTCAATGAATGCAGGGCTGGTGACTGAAAGCATTTTTATCTAAAGAAAAAAAATTGCCTGCAACCACCTTGTTGATGATACAAGCCCCAAACAGTTGCAAGCACGTACGTGCACTGCAAGAGTCTTTGGTCTACTGTGTGTCTGACCTGGCTCTCTTACACAGGTGTAAAACTGAATTTGGTCCTTTGATATCGAGAAATATTAGTCACCTGGAAACAGTTTCCACTCTGTATTTCAAAAGAATATTCCAGTTATAATTAGCTGGAACTTAGCAGATATGAAATCTAATTAGTCCCTGCAAGATTTCTTCCACAGTCACCTATATAAACATTTTTTCCTCTCTTTTCTTTTGGTGACAAGAAAGTGACCACCATAGTAAGTCTAGAAAAGTAGGGCCAAATGTTGAATATCCACCTAGTCTGCAATCCTCAATGAAGTAAAAAAACCCAACAGGATAGACAGTTCTGCTGGAGATAAAACAAAAATGACTAAAGTTGCCAGCTGTCATTCTGACAAGCAATAATTTCTCCCATCCTGGACATCGGTTTATTTCTTTTGGTCACAGAAATCATTTTCATTTTCTCTAATTGCTCATGTCTGTTTATGCTGCTGTAGCATCTGTTTGATTATTGCATTTAAGAATCTAGCTTGAAATATTAGCTGTGACAGACTCCATATTCACACACGCTTCTGCTGGCTAGGCCAGCAAAGCCAAAATAAAAGGCACTTTGACAGATACAGAAAATGGTATTTTCCCATCATTTATTTATTTATTTATTTATTTTAAGAAGATTGCCCTCTGCTTCTGCTAGCAAGTGCATCATTGTGATTACCTTCAAAGATGAGTTCTCTCATCACCATGAATATGAAACACAATTCTTATTTTTTTTCTCAGAGACCTGGAGCTCCTGTGCTTGTTTATTCATTAATTCAGTATCGTCAGCTCCACCAGGAAGCTGGTACTGAAGTTATCTGTATGCCCAGGAACAGAAAAGAGCATTGCTTCAGGCTGTAATCTGGTATTGCTTGGCAGGAAGGTGGCAATTTCATTTCTTATTAGCTGAAAATTAAAGTTATTTTCATGGAGAATAAAAACTATTTTAATTCTGTATTACATCAAATTCAAAATTGTTGATAATATTTAAGAAAACAGAATTGTAGTGAAATGAATATGGACTGAAGCCCAGACTCCTCCATTCAAAAATGTGCACATGCTGTTCTACAGCCCTCTAGATCAGGACATAACTTGGGAATCCAGTTCAACTCTGTACTCTGCTTGATCCAGACAAAATAGTTTGAATTTGGATCTTCATTTAGCATCTGAAGTATCTCACTATAAAACATGAACTTTCTCTCTCAGATTTTAATGTTATATGATGCTATTATCGAAATTAGGAAGAAATATAGGATGGACACTTTCTAGTGTGGATAGTTTCATTAAACAGTATCAAGCAGAATTTTGGAAAAAAAAATCCAACAACTGATTAATTTTTTTAAAGGTAATGTTAAAGGTTCCAATATCACTGAAAGGTGTTGCCATTTGGACTCTGCCATTCCTAAGGTATTTTATTTCATGGTTTTTTTTTTACTCCTCATACGACACACAAATCCAAAATTTTATTAGTATGGAAATTTAATTTTTAATAATTAATTTTTAATAATTAATATTTAATGCTCTACCCTTTTTAATCTCTCCTTGTAGGGCAGTTGCTCCATTCTCTTGATCATTTGGTTGTTCTTCTTGCACCTTTTCTAACTCTTTTGTGTCCTTGTGTCTTTGCAGTACTCAAGAGCAGGTGTACACCTAGGGGTGTACTTCTATTGGCAGAATAGTGGCAAAACGATGTCCCTTTTTTTTTTCTTCTAAGGATGCTCAGAGTTATGTTGGCTTTTTGGTTGCCATTGCACAGTATGCTGAGGATTTCAGAGAACCACTGATGACAGCTCCAATAGCCTGAGGTGTAACCACCAGTACTGAGTTCAGCCCCAGGTCAGCAGATTTTAAATTATTTTCCCTTTGTCTCACATTTGGCAACACTGAAGTTCATCTGCCACTCTTTTACTGATAGAATCAGTCTTTTCTGAAGATGATTTTCTGAAGCCCTTTTGAAGGATTATGATTGCTTGACAGATCTCAGCATTATCTATGAACTTGAGATTTTGTGGTTGGTTTATTTTCCAAGTCATCAGTGATGTTACTGAATGAAACCACTTGCAGCACTGATTCTTCCCCATCATGAAAGAAGATCATTAAGACTAAATTTTTGTTTCCCACTCATTAATAAACTTCAGTCAATAAAGCAGTCTTCAAATTCCATGGCAATTTTGTTTCTTTAAAATCTTGCACAAAGTAATATGTTCAAAGGATTTTTGAAATGACAGATATATTAACTTCACCAGATCTCCTTTTGCCTGATAGGGAGGAGGAGGAGAAAATCACTTTGGACCGTGACACCATTCTTCTAGGACTCCCATGGGCAGCATTTCCCTCCGCTGAAGCCTTGCAGACTCTTTCCTGATTTATGACACTTATTGATGACCTCTTCAGGATAAACTTCATCTTCACACCATATCTCAGGAAATCAGGTTTATGTGGGACACTCAGCTTCTGGATATCATGTTTAATCCTTGACTTTCAAAATGCTCATGACATAACTGTCAATTTGAATTCAGACGACTCTAATGCACCTTTATCAGTATGACAAAGTAGAACAAATTTTTCCTAAAAAAAGGAAAAATGTAATCCCCTTGGGCATCTTCCAGAGACAGTATGACATGCCCAGAAGACAATTTCTCAAGCTGTGCTTGAAGTTTGGTCTCTTGTCCCCCCTCTCTTTGCTGATGCCACTCCTTTTGAGTTAAGGTTGCTAGAAGTGCAATGCTATCTCTTTCATCTGATCATTTTAGGATTATCTTTCTTATGCTTTCTCACGTTTATGTTTTAGGAAGTGTGGCCCTAACTGTTTTTCAGTCACTCACAGTAGAGTCAGTCCTTCTTGGATTTCATAATTTGCCTCAAATTGTAGCTAGAGGCTATGACTCGTGGTGAAATGAAATAAGTCCAGAATCCCAAATGCTGGGAAAAGAATTCAGAATTGTTTTTGTCATATTGACACTTTTTTTTCAAAGATGTCAATCTGCAGATTCTGGACACTGACACTCCTAATATTTGACTTGCTGTCTCTGCATCTTTGAAATCTGTTTGTAATGCATCTTCCCGACCAAGCACTCCCAGAACAATGGTCATGGTTACAACCTTGTCATCCTGCATCTCTGAATGTTATAAAAACTATCCATATCCAGGCTGACTCTCCAAATCCTAGTATGTGGTTTTCCATCCTTCCCCAGCTATATTTCCTATTATATCACAAAACCAAAAAGTGAGTTTGGAGACTCGGATATAGAGCAAAACCTATCAGAAATTTGAGAGAATCAATTAAAAGTGATGAAAACTCATGGCAGTATAGTTACTAAGAAAGTCATGCTTACTGCCATAGATTATGTCCCCTTTTTCTCTCCCTTGGATGTATTGATCAAATCATTTTAAAGGCTTGGGTGGCAGATGCCTGATGAGTGACTGCCTGTCAGTTGTGTCCTGTCAATTTCCAGTTTCTAATTGTGTATTCTTGCATGTTGGGTAAGGCTTCTTACTCATAACTTTACCATCAGGTTACAATCACTCATTTTGTGATTGCATTAACATTTTTTTTTGGTCTGTTGTCTCATATGAGAGATATAGCTTCAGATATATTTAGAATATACTGAGGTGTACTTGCTTGCATCAAAGAATGAGCTGATTTTATAATCAATAATTTTATGTTTCAGCTTTTTCTCCTAAGTGTAGCCACTTTGAGATAATCGAGGTCTTCAGAAGGCACCTGTCTTGCTGCTCTCTGTTTATTTTCATTCCAACTTTCTTTCTCACAAAATCTTTTACTCTCAGCTGATTTGTAATTCATTTGCAACTCCAAAATTCTGTTGCAAGCTTTTATATATCATAAAGAAAACCTCATTGTAAAAATACCTGAGGCAACAAAAGGTAATGTAGTGTTACATCCTAGTAATCCACACATTCTTTCTTCTTCTGTAATAAAGCTAATGGGCAAGGGTTCCATTACTATACTGCATCCGAGAGATGGGGTATAAGATAGAAAACTCTAAAGAGAATGGAGTAAAATCTGAGTTTCAGGGAAAAACAGTTTCAGTTAGTATCAAATACTGCAGACAGCCACAGGCACAAATGTGCATTTCTAGTTTTTTTTTCTTTTTCTTTCTGGACTGCTTAGAAAATATTGTTATCCACCCCAAGTTCAGTGCCTGTTTTATTGATTGTATTGTTCCAGTCAGGCATTTTATAGATTTTACACAGCAAAGGCAAAGTGTTACCATTAAGAAAGTCTCCTCCTGAACGAAAATATCTGTTATTCTTACTGTTGGGCATGCTGAGAGAGCCAAAATAAGGAATGACAAAAGAGTGACAAATAATCTTCTGGAAAAAAAATTGGAAAATAACATCTTTTTTTTTTTCTATCTGGAATAATATCACAGTGTGCCTAGTGCTGCTTTAACCCAAACCAGAGTAATTATGAGTGATACGTACCCAAAAATTATACAGCAGAGTAATGCTTAAGTTGCTGTAAGTTGTAGCTTGTTAACTTGCACATGAAGTGTGTTACTCTGTGACCGTGAGCAACTGAACATATTTCCTAGGCTTGATTATATTTCCATATAATTGAAATAAAAATTAATGTAGTGAATCTCTTTAATTTAACTGTCATTCTCCTATCACTTAGAATGTGATGTATCATTTTGGCTTCGGAAATCTGGCAGCCAGACACAAACCTCCCTAAAAATGTCCAAAGAGGAAAAAAAATAGAAGAAAGGATAGACTTTCTTAAACAAGTGTTTGTGTCATAAAAGTGCTTTATCAGTCTTGGGGAAAAAAAATCCTGCTCTCATATATTAAAACAGCTCTCCGGCAGTATTGCTATTACTTTGATTGTCATGTATACAACTTGCTGATAGTCTGTTTTACAGAATTGTGTTGTCATACGGATGACCTATGCCTGAAAAAAAAAAAAAAAAAGAAGAAGAAGAATTTGGTTCTAGGCAAAATGCAACTTCTTTTCTGCCTTGCCAAGAGATACTAACATACTTCTTGTGAAAGTTCTTTTCTCACTAGCCATATGGTGGACATGCAGGAGATATTTCAGAGTGAGTTTTTTTTGTTGAAATTGTAACAGAAACAATGGGCATAACTTGTGGAGGAGAGGGGACAGACTAGGCACCAAAACTGACCATTCAGTGCAATTCTCCTCACCAGCTTATTACAACATAAGAAAGGTCTTAAATTCTTATGGACCATTAGCCTTACCTGCTACTAATGGAAATCAATGCAGAGCTTTCCATCAACTAAGAACGTGCTTGGTCACATCCCATTTGGTTTCTCCATTCCTAATAACCAAAAGGAGGAAGAAAAACTCTTAAAACCTTCAAGACCATCCCTGCTTATATGTGACACACACAAAGACACCTAGATGTGATTTAATCAATGTAGAGAGAAAGATCTGGTTTTGGAGAACCTCTCCATTGTTCTCATGTAGTAATTAGAAGTGCCTGATCACTATGTGAGAAGCATACAGGATCATTATTGTCACATTTGATGAGTAATATTTGAGTTGCTGGCTGAATAATAAAAGAAACGTTGACTAGCACACTCTGAGAACAACAGAATTTGTTCTCCACATACATTATTCAAGGAGTGATTTTTCAGCCAATGTTAGAGGAGATATTTGGCAAAGTACAGGACAAAATATTGTTCGTTATTGAGACATATTTTGGTATTTTGCTGTTTTTGCAAATTTGTCACTCCATAGCAAATTTGAAAAGTTCTGTGTAACACAGCCTCAGGCTGTGAAACTTTGCTCTTTCAGAGCTGCTCATTTTTCATCTAATCTGAAGATGGTTTTATAATTCAAAAAATGCCAAGAATATTACAGTTCCAAAAGAGTATTTCCACACTAGCTGCAGAAATACTGTGGGTTTTATTCGTTTCTGACAGTACGTTCAACATCAGGTAACAAAACAAACAAACAACCTAACAGTTTGTGTTCAACCTGTTGTAAAATGTCAGAACAAAAGTCAAGAAATATGAGGTGCTCCCTAACACATTCTGACATCAACTATTTTTGATTTTATGAATATGCCCTATACCTTATAGATGTTTTGTTTCTTTGTTTTCTTGTACTTATTTTTTTTCTCTTCTTTAACACTGTGTGTTGTAATTATATTTCTAGTCAATTCTATGAGCTGTTTCCATCCGAGAACCTGATTCTTGGAAGTTATAAGCTGACAACATTTGGTGGTGTTGGGAAGAGCAGTGTGCCAAAACCTCCCAGTATATGAGTTTGAATATCTCCAAGTACTGATAATCAGTATCTTCCTTATTGAGTTGCTGGCACAGCCAGCCATTTTGCTTCTAGATGAAATGAGAACCATATACCTAAGATACCCTTCTCATAAGAAGGGGTAGTAGAGCTGAGATGGGGGAAACAGTGGATTGTCTTGCCTCTCTGTCTGGGTTAACAGCAGACTGAGGGACAATGAATAGTAGAGGGAATTACCCTCTTCTATCAAGTGCTAGTGACACAAAGACTCCTGCACTCTTTTAGAAGCAACTGCCATAGCCATACTGAGCATCCTAGGTTTTAATGAAATAGATAGCAGGATCTCAGATGATTAATATTAAGTAGTACTCTTCAATGCTCAGACTGAAATACCTGATCTGAAAGAAATGCTTTCTTTTTCTGAAAGTTTTCTGCCTTTGAAAGCTACTAACCATCCTGAATAGTTGTGATCTTCTTCCTTGAATCTATAAGCATTTTCTACAATACTGTCTGTTCTGGCAGCCTTTGTTCCTTGATATATTATCAGCTATCTTGAGTATCACAGATGTACCAAGTCTTAGCCTATGCTAGCAAACCTTAACGTCTGCCCTTTGAAAACATAATCAAAGTGATCAACTGTAAACAAGTGACTGAGGAAGACACAAACATTGAAAATAAGTGCTGAGCAGATAATATACGTCATCTTCTCTCTGACAAATTATTTAGAATGCTTGTCTGAGTATTCATTAGCTTGACTTAAGTTAGTCATTTCCCTATTCTATGCTTCACCTCCTTTATGCTAAGCTGATAGCTGATACTGGACAGAGGACTTCTCTCCAAGTTCTGAGGCTTTTCAGAAGTCTGAGGTATCACTTGGGAATATTGAGTTGTTATAGGAAGCATTCTTTAGATGACTGAGGACGTGGAAAGATTTCTCTGTGCACCTGTTGTTCCCAGTTGGAGTTATCCTGAAATGGCAAACCTGATCTATCCTTTCTTCACTTTGTTTGCATTGGCTCTTTGTTAACTGCAAATTAACAAGCAACTAAGCCAGAACTCTTTGTTAACTTGCTGTTGTTTTGTTGCTCCAGTCAGGCAAACATATTTTCTTGTAAACCAGCCTTATTCTTCTTCTAATATTGGTCAAAATCCTGTGGCTGAAATAAAATGCAGATTAAAAAAAAAAAAAAAACCTGTTCCACGGCTTTTAATATATTCAACCATTTCTTAGCCAGAATATAATCAATAGCAAAATTACATGTTGGCAGAAATGCCCTGTTATCAATATTAAGAGGACGTATGTATATTATAGTCTACATTATGTGTAATAATTTTGCCAGCAACCTCCAGAACTGTAATTCTTGATGATATGATAATTTAGAGATTATATGTAGTATATGTTTAGATTTAATGCAAGCAGATATAAATCTGTCAGCTTTGATAAATTCATGATACCTTAAATCCCAGCTGGTTTTGCCTCATGTAATCAGTTAAAAAGAACAAAACATTTCTTTGCTGATGCCATAAAATAAATTATGGTCTGTAAACAGGCCAGATTAAATTTATAGCTGAATGGTAGTACCTTTTTAGTTTTGATTTTACTGATGCTCTTCTTTGAATAAATTAAGCCAAAACAAAATATTTACAATGTTCCTCAAACTTTACAATACCTTATATAAATTTACAATGATTCTCAAGGCATTTCCTTTCACGTAAGTATGGATGTTATTACAACTATTGAAAATACATGAAGATTTCATATTTACCATTTTTCCATTAGGTATCATATTGATTATTTAGCACAATATTTCATTGTCTGAACTTGAAGAATTATTGTGTACACCACTGGGCTATAAACCAAGTCCAGTTCAACAATACTTAGCACTTGTTTTGAAATGTCAGCTTCTTAAATCACACTGGAGAATAAAAATGTTCATATTTAAAAGGAACTTTTCAGGTAACTTTTGTTCAAAAGAAAAATAAAGCAAAAGTAAGGTGAAAATTAAATAAACACATGAGTTTGCATATGCAGTTCATATCTTCTAAAATTCTCATTCATGAAATCTGAGCACAATACATGAGGTAAACCACAGAACATGTATTCCTAATAAAGCTGTGTTTTCACAAAATTTTTGTACATCTAATAATGTTTTGTAAAAATCATCTATTTCCCACACACCAAAAAGAACAACAATATTCTTCTTTCAATACTCAATACTCCTATTGCATTAGTGAGGTATGTTTTATGCATCTTTAAAAATGACTGTATTTGAAACATCTTCACAATTGCTTTCATTTCCCTTCACTTTATCTGGTAAACAACTTTGTATCATCGTTATGTCTACAAGTGACAGCTCATCACTGTTCAAAAATTATTTGAAGATTGTTAAGAATAATGGATAATATAATACACTTACCTTGAAAACTGACTCCTGTCGCTTTCTTGGCTTGGTAATTTTTGTTATATGTTTATGACTTCTCGTGAAGAATTTTCTTATTCAGGCAATAAAAACAGGTTTAAATTTTTTTTCATTAGCTCTCCCACTCACACAGACATGGGCAAAATATATTCTGTACATTCAATGGTAAATTGAAATAAATAGATGTGAAAGTTTAACAACGTGAAAAAAAGAGAGCATTGAAGAATGAGGCTACTGTATTTCTGACTCCAGCCGTAGTATGCTGGCATTATGTAGACTGGAAAGAAGGTGTCTGAAGTGAAATGCAGGATCAACAATCAGGAGTCTTTCATGGAACTGTGATATTTGAAGTGCAATGATGCATACAAGGTGGAAACAAAGCATTGCTAAAGCAACACAAGACTACAGCTCACCGGAAAACAGCAAAGGATCTGCAAAACAGATGAGTGCCATAGAACTTACTGTCCTTCCTTGTCCAGTAACAGCTTGGAGATGCATCTCACTCTTACTCTTTACTCCTGAAAGATAGAGCTGAATGGGTCTATGTGTCCTTAGATCAAGTGCAAGTGGTTGAAAGAGATCCTTGAACTTAAGTGCCAAACATGCTGACACCTCTGAAAAATGCAGGAGATAAAATGGGTTAGATCAAGCCAATGTACCAAAGCATAAGTCCTTACTAGTTTGTATACCATCCATATAATACCCTTTTTGAAGTTTCAGATACTCATAGTGTACCTTTTATAAATAAAGCTATCATAGAAAGCTCTGGAACAGCTGTCCTTTTCTCTCATAGTATATAAGGATAAACTTCTCCTACTGCACATCCTGCTCTGAGGAATTTCTCAAGATAACTGTTCTGGTTGATCAGTTGTTTATTTTCTTGGTTAAACAAAGCTAGCCAATTTAAGAGAATACACCTGGTCTGGAAAGCTGTAACACCATTAAATGCCTTATGTTTTGACACAGTGTACAGCAAATTGACGCGACTTTGTTGTCCCATATTTGGGTGTATTTCATGCCCATCTGCTTATTTTCTTTGATGTTCCCAGTAATAACTGACAGTCACTTGGGTCTTTTAGCTATCATCTGCACAAATAAAATCTGACACTGTTTTCATAAAATAATGTCAATAGTACATCACATTCTTCAACATATTCCCTGCACAGCTGCACCAAATGACAGAAACAAAAACTGCCTTCAAGTATAATTTATGAAATCATAAAAGGAGTGAACTGTTCTCCCTTTTAAAAGCAAAGCTTAGCTAACTTGTAAACAAGGTGACAAATCACCAGCAAGTTGGTTTAGGTTTTCTTCCAGGACAGGAAAGGTCATTGCAAACATTTTTTTCTTCATCTGCTACCTCCTTACCAGAGGCAACAATAAAAGCACAAGAACATTCCATGAAAGGACTCATCATTAAAAAGAAAAATAAGTTTTTTTGTCTTCTCAACTTAGAAAAAAATTAGTTGCAGAGGAAGAGAGATCCAAGTGCTTTACAAACACAATAACTGTGTATTTTAGGTAAACCACTGGAAATGACAAAAAATAAATCAAAGTTTTCTGAAAGTTATATGTTTGTCTTGGAACATACATGTAGTTATATAAACATAACATCCTAAAAATTTATGCAATTATTAAGGAGTCTTTCCTTTCAAAGATTACTGAAAGGCTATTTCACGCTGTCTTGAATGGAGACTGTATGTTATAGCTATAACTAAATGCAATTTATTTACATTTAGCAGAAAACTACATTGCAATTTTCTTTATGATGCAACAGTTTGGGAACGGACAGGAAAGGACATGGGAAAATGGAAAAATGTAGAATTCTTGCTGCACATCTCCTCAAAGGCTCACAAAGTTTGCACTGAGGGGACCATGTGTTTGGCTCTCCTATGGACATGAACATGTCACTTATGTCCCTGGTACCTCCCAGAACTTCTCTGGTGTACATCAGTTCTGAACTGCTTCTGTCCACCTCTCAGTACGACTTCACTCATCACAGTGAGACCCTGATCTTAATCTGAGTCTCTGTATGGCACTGTAATGTAAATACTTAATAGGAACAGTAATAAGTGACTTGCTTACTACTACTCATAACAAAGACAGGATCTGAATTCAGATAAAAAATAATACATCAGAAGCCAGTTTTTAGCCTTAGAGAGTAAGACAGATCTTGCCTTTGATTTGTCAAACGTGATACTTAGACTGCAATGTGCTGTATTTATAAACTCATCTGTTAGGCATCATCTACCATTCCTAATATAGGAGTGTAAAAAGAACTCTTGTTCATAGAAGTGTCTTGAAATGTTAAGATTTACCAACAGTTTGATATTACAAACATGAGGGAGTTTAGTTAGCAGCCCTGATGAACTGCTTCTGTATGGACTGACAATTACATGGAGACTCAGCAGATATTTTTTATCTATGAAACAACATTTTATGAAGTAGCAATGTGCCTGATAACATCCATATGGGCGTGACTTTTCCCTGTTCTCTTTCTCCAAAACAGGGCACAATGCTCTTCATTAATTGCATAAGTTTTCCAACTATAATCATAGCATGTTTTTACTTTCTCAGTACAAGTCAGTTGGTAGAATTACAATGATCAGTTACCCAGGAATAATCTACATCTTTAAGCCCAGCAAATTATCTTAAACCCAGTAATTATGTTAACTGGGTTACTAAGCTAGGGACTGTTGCTTTAAAACACATTACCTTCCATTGAACCAAGGGATGAAGTAATTTTACATCAATTTGGAGTTGGTGACATATTTTTTCATGTATCTAGTGCATTTGGAGATTCACATACTCTTTTCTTCTTCTTTTGAGGAACAGAAGATATTAAGACACCTCCGTTATTAATTCATAATGTACCAGTGTAGCTGGGGATGACATTATGGACTTGAGAAGGCAAAAATATATTTCTGTTAAAAGTTGAAAATGATGCAGGCTGGGATTTAAAACCTTTGTCTCTGTGCTGTGACCCTTCCAGCTATGTTTTGCTGGTTTATATGGCAGTTTATTATAACATACTACTGTTGCAGCTTAGGGATAATTGGCACAAATATTTCTTCATCTGCGTATTTTCTTTACCAGCTTCAACATCCTAGCAAGCCAGTACATGGGGTCCATGAGATAACATCTTGATAAACTGTGAATGCCAATTAAGAAGAATCTGCTGGGATGTTGGATCATTGGCTTTGGAGATCTTTAAGGATAGGCTGGACAATTTTTCTGTCAAGTATGGCATGAATTATAGCAAATCCTGCCAATAGGCAGAAGATGAGGCTTGGATGACTGTCCTTTCCCCAGTCTCTAACTCATATAACTCAGTTGCTCAAATAGTGTGAACTCTTTGATATTTAATCTACAATATTTTCCTTAGGCATTTGATAATAACTACCAATGGAATCTTCTAAATGATGTTTCATATGCCTTCCTTCTTCAAGAAAGCAATAGTAACTCTCATAAATTAATGTAAGGAGGCTCCTAAGGGAAGACTGAAAATTCATGCTAGGTGAACTGTCATTGCACATAAGGCAGTTCATGAAGGTAGGACAAAGTTTGGAGATGAGAAAAGAAATGTCAGAGTACCACAGACTCACAGCTTAGGTAGCAGCTGGTCTGCATTTAATTTATACCTAGCTGCCGGAACTGGCCATGGAGAGATGAATTGAAGTCCATGGCAAGAAAATTATCCATTTAGTACTCAGTATCTTTTTGTACAATCACCTTGCCAATGTCTTTGATTTGTGATGGTTCCTATCACAATGGTTCCTCTGCTACATGAGCTGTCTAGCTAGTCTTAAAAGGATTTTTGGAATAATTGCTAATTTAATGCAATTTATTTCATTGTAAGGTCTAGCATGAAAGTCACATACAAAGCTGCTTTTATTGGCTTTATTGCTGTTTGTTTTATAGCTTGTCAAATGTGGCTCAATTTTACAAAAAGCTGAATGTCACGGGCAGATTCTGAGCTTTCAAAACTCCTTGTAAGCATCTAGTTGCATTCTACAGAATGTGACTTACCCAGCTGCGGAACTAGATATGAGCAAATCATTAGAAATCATACAGTATCCATTGAAGATACTTCTTGAGAGCTACAAAGTTGTAAAACATCACCTCAGTTACCTAAGGTACACTAAGGTACACTACATGAAAAGGTTACTAAGGTACACTATTGAAATACATATATAAATTGACTAGTTTTCTACAGAATAAGAAGAGAAAAATGGGAATTTAGGGCACCTCTGTTGGGCAAGAAGAATACCCTCTGTACATTTATAAAGCAATTGATGATCTGTATTCCCTCGTAAAACAGTTTAGCATTTAGGATGAACTGAAACATGGTAATCTATCCCATGCTCTTATTTAGCTGTTCTGTAACCTTCTGCCCTACTGAAGATCATGTAGGCCTTCTGGAATGTTTCATTTCACCTCACACTTGTAGGTTTTTATTCCTGCATGGTTTTGTTTTTTTCCCCTCTCCTTTATTACAACCAACATCTAGAGCTTGAGCATCAGGTGATAACTTCTGAGATAGATCTTTTCAAAATATTCAGTCACCAAGTTCTATTGCTGCTCTGATATAAATTTCTTTATTGTGTGCACTCTAGATAATTTCTCAGGGTATCATAGATTTATACAAATTCAGTCAGATACTAAATTATTTGTCTTCGGGTATTTTTCTTTATGTATACGTACACTGATACATATGCCTAGGCTTAAGATAATTCAGTTATTTCATAAACACCAGTGGTATAATGAAGAAACTATAATTTCAGTACACCTTAACGTATTTATTAGAGAAAAGATTCAGTTTGCCCTTTGATTTCTATCCCTGTATTATCTAGTACAATTGCTGCCATTGGTAATATGTATTTTTTATGTCTATTTGTATTTACAGTATATGTACAAGAGAAAGACATTTACTACCTCCTCTGCCTTTTCCTCTTCCTTTTCTTCCTCAGTCTTTCTGTTCTCTGCTGTGACCCAGCTTTCTCCCCTGTTGTAGTTTTGGGTCTTTCCGAAGTTTTCATCCTTTTGAACTGCACTAGATAACACCCTGAAAACCAGAAGTGATCTGATCACTTCCTGCTTTGATCAGGAGATGGATTAGATGACGTTAAGAGGTTCTCTGCAACTTGGATTACCCTGTGATGCTATGATTTCATAGGCACTTGTGCCATTCATATAAAAAAACTATCCAGCTCTTTTTTTTGTTGTTGCTGATTTATGACGTTATAGCATGAAAGAATGACTGTGTACAAAGAGCACAAGGTAAATGACAGTGGTGGGGGCTGGGGGCATCCTTCCTCCTCTGTGCCAGATGGGCTCTCTGCACCTGGTGGAATTGCAGAGCAATGTGCCAGTAAGCTGGGATGGAGGCTGTCATCCCTGATTGCTCTTTCATATAACCTCTGCCTCATTCAGTGCCTTAAACATAAAGGATTCTTTTCGGTCCTTTTATTTTTTTTCTACCACTATTATTTTGGATGTAGCTCCACCCTTAGTTCAAGCCTTCCCCTGGAGACAGAAACAATTGTCAAGGATTAGTTTTTTCTACAGCATTCAATTCTGTACTGCATGCTAACAGTAGCTTTGAGGTAATCCTTAGGAATAAATATCTACAGCTTTTGTGCGGTGTTCAACGCTATACTGTGCATTAAATTCCTCTGTGAGACAGTCCTTTAGAATAAATTTTTCTCATATATAAACAGATGATACAGACATGATTTTTGGATGAATACAGACTTGAACTCCGTCTTCCACAGAGACTCTGCATTATACTACCTGCATGGAGGAAGAGAGTTGCCCTCCAGCTCTACACTCCATACGGCCAGCCTTCTGTTTGTCCCCACTGTTTTCTAGGAGGCTGTCATGTCTCTTTCACCTCCTCACCCTCTCACCCTAAACAAGATGGGGTGGTTTATGCAGCATCTGGCCCAATGGGGTACAACTAGGTCATAGGGGTCATAGGGGAAAAGGAATTTTGGCCCAGGAGAAGTCCAGGATCATTGACAGGGCTTTAAACTAAGTTTGAAGGGGAAAGGAGGGGATAGCAACCCTGCCCATGACAAGGTTTGGGATAGCATAGCAAAGTTGGAGGGACAAGATGCTATCAGGGGCCCTCAACCTGCTGCATCTTAGGATGAATACGCTATGTAGCAAGCTGGCATAGCTCATCACCAGTGTTTTAAATTAGATTTGATGGGAGAAGGGGATGCACTGTTGAGAAACAGAGAAGAGTCAGGGAACACTGTTGCTCTAGGAAGCAGAGGGAGAAAACCTCAGATTTTTCATAGAATCATAGAATGGCCTTAAGCACCTTCAGGGATGGGGCATTCACCACCTCTCTGGACAACCTGTTTCAGCACCTCACCACCTTCTCTGTGAAAAACTTCCCCCTGAAGTCTTCCCTCCTATTGTTTAAAACCATTCCCCCTTGTCCTATCACTATCTACCCATGTAAAAAGTTTGTTTCCCTCCTGTTTACAACCTCCCTTTAAATACTGGAAGGCTGTAATGAGGAAGAAATTTTTTAATCAGAGGGTAATGAGGCACTGGAACAAGTTGTGCAAAGGGGCTGTGGCTACCCCAGCTGTGGAGGCCAGGTTGGATGGGATTCTGGGCAGTCTGATCAATTGGGTGGCAACAAAAGGCTGTATTTTTATACTTTTAAAGCAGTTTAAGAGTTGATTGATGGCAGAATAACTGTGTACCATAGTATATCTCTTGTCTTTGGCAACTAGAGAAGGAGAGAATAGTTCAGAGCTGAAATTTCTGCATCAGTGAGTGGAATCTCAAAAGATTTGGTTATGCTTGGATAATGGCTATCTCAGCAATTCAATGGTTACTCCATTTCAGGCATAGCCATATAGACAGATCGCTTTATTTTTAACCTGGTGTTACCACTTTTTCAGAAGGTGAGTTGAAAGAAATACTTCTCCTCTCTTTACAGAGTTCCCCTGATTTTTACTTTTTTTGCATTTGGGGTTGGGTTATTATTATTAAAATAACTCTCAGTAACCAGTTGATTTTCGGCTAAATCTTTGTGAGATGTATTTTCCTAAACAGTTACATTTGAACATGTGCGAATAAATTGCACATCTACACATCAGAAAACAAATAAGCCCTGAGTTAACACTTGTGAAAATCAAAGTAAGTGTTTTTACAAAGCACCTATCATTATCTAGTCTATTGTTAAACATTAGTTCTATAAGATTACATCAACTGTACACCAGCTATTGCCATGACTGTCATGGCTTTATGAATTTTGGTTATCGGTATTCCACATCATAACATCATATAAAGAACTGGGAGTTAAAGAGT
>JANHGO010000063.1:101705356-101729956 GCA_024606505.1 Aquila spilogaster
CCCAAACTATCCCAGTAAAGCCGCCTTCTAGCTGTTCCTTCCTCCATCCCGCCCCTGCCCCAGACGTATCACCTTGGTTAAACAAAACTAACCAATTTAAAACAATGCACCTAGTCTGGAAAGCTGTAATGCCATTAAATGCCTTATGTCTCGAAACAGTGTATGCCAAATTGGCATAACGTTTTTGTCCCATATTTGGGTGTATTTCATTCCCATCTGCTTATTTTCTTTGATGTTCCCAGTAATAACTGACACTCACTTGGGTCTCTTAGCTATCATCTGCACAAATAAAACCTGACATTGCTTTCATAAAGTAATGTCAATAGTATATCAAATTCTCCAGCATATTCCCTGCACAGCTGCACCAAGTGACAGAAGCAAAAACTGCCTTCAAATATAATTTATAAAATGATAAAAGGAGTGAACTGTTCTCCCTTTTAAAAGCAAAGCTTAGCTAACTTGTAAACAAGATGACAAATCACGAGCAGGTTGGTTTAGGGATTTTTTCCAGGACAGGAAAGGTCATTGGAAACATTTTTTTCTCATCTGGTACCTCTGTACTAGAAGCAGCAATACAAAAAGCAAGAATAATCAGTGAAAAGACTCATCATTAAAAACAAAAATAAGTTCTTCTGCCTCCCACAATTTAGAAACAAAAAAATAGATGCAGGGGGAGAGGGATCTAAGTGCCTTACAAATATGACAGGTTTTATTCTCCTTTCCATCTGAAATCTGCTTCTTCCAGTTTAGTATAGGCACAACTTAGGCATCAGTCACAGTTGCATTTGGGATCTTCTAAGTCTTAACATTGACGTATGTTCCGTATTGCTAGAGAACTGGCCTATCAGTGTAGACTTCTTTCATAACTTTTGTGCCCAGCACAAAGCAACAAAAAATAAAAGAACAGCATAAGATTTAATTTGCTCACCTTTATTTCAGATGGAATGCCATCATGTCAAGTGGATGTTTCTAGCAGATATTTTTAGAATCAGTCTGACTTTTGTCAGTCAGGTGTCCTTTCTAATCCAAATGATTTTTTATATAAAAAAGATGAGAAATTTCTACACTTAGTCCTTCTGAAGCAAGCATCATTACAGAGGCCTTTACCAAAAGCAGCAATTCATTAAAGATCAATTAAGTAGTGCAAACAACTAGACTGTAAGTCAATACTTTTGAAACCTAAGACATATTTTGGTATATGTAAACTGAAGTAATTTTAAGCCATCAACAAGTGACCTAATTAGTACACTGAAAAACATTAAATACTTGGAAAATTTTGCAACTGACTGCACTTTCCAGCAAAGATGGTACAGTAAAGATATGCAACCCAAGATCATAAGGATGATGACCACTGTTCTTCCACTTGAACTTGAATTCTCAGCTATCAATTGGTATATTTGAAAGGAATCTGAGAAAAGAAATTTTTCAAACCAGATGTTATTACAGAGTATCAAAGTCCACCGTTTAGTACCAAGTACTCCCATATAGACCAGCATCATTATCTGTACTAGAAATGGAAGTAAGTGAGCAGCAGCTGCATCTTTCCGTACCACTGCACTTGTAATGGAAAGAAGCATTACTACATTTTGGGCAACCCACTGGAAATGTCAAAAAGTTTTCACAGCTTTTCGAAAGTTATAAGTGCATGTTTATCTTGGAAGATATATGTAGTTATATAGGCATATAACATACTAAAAAGATATGGAGTGGGACTCTCCTTACAATGACTGCTGAATAGCTATTCAAAGCAGTCTTGACAGGGAACTGTATGCTACATCTATACCTAAATACTATTTATTTTTAACAGAAAATTACATTGCCATTTTCTTTATGATGCAACAGTTTCTAATAGGATAGGAAAGGATGTAGGAGGACCAGAAGAATGTAGAATAAGTCCTGCCTGCGGTCTCCTCACTGGCTCACAGAGCTAGCTAGGTGCTGAGGGGACCGTGTCTTGCCCTCTTCTAAGGATCTGAAGACATGGCACTTACATCCCTGGTACCTCCAAGAACATCCTTGATGTGGAGCAATTCTGAACTGCCTCCATCTGCCTCTTAGTACGATTTCACTAGTCACAGCGAGACCCTGATCTTAATCTGGGTTTCCGTACACCACTGTAATGTAAATAATTAATAGGAATAATAAGAAGCAGCTTGTTTACCGCTACTCATGACAAAGACAGAAGTTGAATGTAGATGAAAAAATCATATGCCAGCAGCCAGTTCTGAGCCTTTGAGAATAAGATACATCTTACCTTTGATTTGTAAGACACAATACTTACACTGCAATATGCCATATTTGTAAACTGAACTGTTAAGTAGTATTTACCATGACTAATGTAGGAGCATACAAAGAATGCTTGTTTGTAGAAGGGTCTTGCAATGATAAGATTTACCAACAATTTGGAATTGTGAACATGAGGGAATTTAGTGAGCAGCCCTGATGAACTGTTTCTGTATGGACCGACAATTACACAGAGGCTTCAGCAGATGTTCTTTAGCTCTTAAACAATATTTTATGAGGTAGCAATGTGCATGGTACATTACTCTCGGTTTGGCTTTTCCCTGTTCTCTTTCTCCAAAACAGGGCAGAACGCTGTTCATAAACTGCATATTTCAACTATAAACATGGCAAGTTCTTACTTTCTCAGTATGAGTTGGTGGAATTACAATTATCAATTACCTAGGAGTAATCTACATCCTGAAGCCCAGCAAATAGCATTCATCTTGACTGCTTGCCTCAGTTAGTGACTGTGACTCCATAACATATTACCTTCCCTTCCTTCAAGGGATGAAGTTACTTTGCATCAATTTTGAGCTGATGACATACTTTTTCCACGTAGCCAGCAAGTTTTGGCAGTCATTCTATGCTTTGTTATTCTTCTGTTGAGGAAGAACAGGTATAAGGCAGCCCCACTATTAATTCAGAATGTACTGAAGAAGCTGGAGACTACACCTTTGAATTGAGAAGGCAAAAACATACTTCTGTAAAACAGTTTAAAATGCTGCAGCTTGGGCTTTAAAATCTTTCTTGCTGAGGTGTGAGCCTTTCAGATCTTTAAAACTAAAGAAGCGTATGGTTACATTTTGCTGGTTTACATGGCAGCATGCTGATACTGCAGCACAGTGGATAGGTGACACTGCGATATTTCTTCATCTCCATAGTTCCCTAACAGCTTCTGCACCCCAGCAAGCCAGCACATGTGGTCCATAAGACAGTATCTCGATAAACTATAAAGGCCTGTAAGGTAGGACCTTTCTAGGCTCTAGGATCATCATCACTGGAGATCTCTAAAGATAAGCCAGACTAGCTCCTGTCAAGCATAGCATGAGCTATGAATAGCAGATTCTGCCTATGGGCAGAGGATGAGGACCTGATGACCCTCATTTCTGTGAGTCTCTGGCTAGTATGACTCTGTTGCTTGGATGGTGTGGTCCATCTTCACTATTTAATCTTCAACATATTCCTTAGGCTTTTGATAATAATAACTACCAATAGAACTTTCTAAGCGATGTTTGTTATGCCTTCCTTCCTCAAGAAAACAATAGTAGTTCTCATACAGTATTAATGCAAGGAAAATAAGGAAAGCCTGAAAATTTATATTAGGTGAACTACTGTCATTACACATAATATGGTTCATGAAAGCTGGGCAAAGTTTAGAGATCAGAAAAAGAAGCATCTGAGTACTACAGGTTGGGTAGCAACTGGTGTGCATTTAATTAATACCTGCCTGCTGGAACTGGCCATGGTTAGATGAATTAAAGTCCATGGCACTAAAACTATCCTTTTAAGCTCTCAACATCCTTTTGTATGATCATTCTGCCAATACCTTTTGGTTGTGATGGTTCCTATCAAAATGGTTCCTTTGCTACATGAACTCTCTCGCTAGTCTTAAAAGGTTTTTTTGAATAATTGCCAAGTTAACACGTCTCATCATTTTTATTTCCATCATTGTAAGGTCTAGCATAAAAGTCACATATAGAGCTGCTTTTATTGTTTTTTGAGCTTTTTTCTTTTTTTTGTTCCATAACTTGTCAAATGTGGCCTGATTTTGTAAAAAGCTGAATGTCATAGGCAGCCTCTGAGGATTCAAATTCCTTTTAGGCATCCAGTTGCACCCTACAGAACATGGCTTAGCCAGTAGCAGATCTACCTATAAGCAAATTACTGTAAATCATACTGTACCCATTAAAGATGTTTATTGATAGCTGTATAAAATGTATATATAACTTGGCCAGTCTCCTAGAATCAAAAGAAAGAGAAAAAGAATAGGGACTCATGGCACCTCAGCTAGATGTTGAGAATATCCGCCATACATTTATAAAACAACAAATTATTTATATCCCCTGTAAAACAATTAGGCATCCAGGATGAATTGTAGCAGAGTAATACATCCCATACTGATATTTAGCTGTACCCTGACTTACTGCCCTACTAAAGATCACGCGTACCTTCTGGAATGCCTCGTTTCACCTTATACTTGTACATTATCATTGCTGCCTGTTTTTTCTCTCCTTCATTGCAACCAACTCCTTGCAGCCTAAGCATCAAGTGCTAATTTAGTCTACTCAGTTACCAAGTTCTGTGGCTGCTCTCATATAAACTTCCCTTTTGTGTACACTCAAGATAATTTCTCAGAGTTTCACTTATTTATGTATATAAGTCAGGTATTAAAATTAACCATCATTCATGTATTATTATTTACAGATACATGCATAAATACACATGCCTAGGCTTAAAATACATCAGTTATTTCATGAATATAACTGATGGCATAACAGAGACCCATCACTCATCTTGAACTCATTGATTTACCATACCTTAATTTTAAGTAATTATTAGAGAAAGGATTCACTTTACCCTTTCCCTTCTACCCTGGTATTATCTATTCACCGGAGATACCTTGTACAGTTGCCAGTTTTGCCAATGTCTACTTTTTCTGTATATTTATATTCATTGCATATATGCCAGAAAAAGAGGTTCACTACCTCCTCTGCTTTTTCCTCTTCTCTTTCTTCCTCAGTCTTTCTCTCCTCTGTTCTGACCCTGCTTCCTCCCCTGTTACAGTTCTGGGGCTTACTGGAGTCTTCAACCCTCAGAACCAGACTGGATAAAGCCCTGCGTAACCAGGTGTGATCTGACCCCTGATCCTGCTTTGAGCAGGAGGTTGGATTAGATGAGTTCAAGAGATCCCTTCCAACCTGAATTATCTTATGATGCTATGATCTGCATCACTTCAATCCTTCATGCAAAGCAAGCCATCCAGCTTTTTTAGTTGGGATAGGGAGTTATCGCATTAAAGAGTACCTGTATATAAAGAACACGAGCTAAATGACAGTAGCAGCAGGGACTGGAGGAGGCCTCCTCTGTGTCACCTGCCAGATGGGCTCTCTGCACCTTGTGGAAGTGCAGTGTCATGTGCAAGTACACTGGGACACAGGTTGTCATCCTCCTGTCATTGCTCTTTGTCTTTCTGGTATGCTGTATGTGGCTCCAGCCTCGGTTCAGGCCTTCCCCTGGAGAAAAAAACAACTGTCAAAGCTTAACCTTTTCTATGGTGCTCAAAAGCACACTCTGTGCTAGCGACTGTGATGTGCCCTAAGAATAAATCTTATATGTGGATTTCTATTGCTTTCAATACTACACTGTATGCTAAAGGCAGCTTTGAGGCATTCCTTAGGAACAAACCCGTCCATGGCTTTTGCATAGCGTGCATTAACTCCCTCTGTGAAAGAACCCTTTAGAATAAATTTGTCTCCTATGTAAACAGAGAGTACAGACATGTAGATTTTTGGATGAACAAAAATAGACACAAACTGTGCCTTCCGCCATCCAGTGAGGCTCTGCTCTATACCACCTACACAGAGAACGAGAGGTGCCCTCCAGTTCTGCATCCCATAACACCAGCCTCTGGTTTTCCCCAGTGTTTTCCAGAAAGCTGGTATGTCCCTTTTACCACCTCACTCTCTACAGGAGAGCCAGACCACCTGGGGACAATGCTGTTTAGTCCATTAGAAGACCCACCTTTCTATACACCACACAGGAAAGAAGGGTCCTTTCTTGTTTTTCCTCAGACATGAGCAGAAAAGCAAATGGGAAAAGGGAACCTTACCACAGGAACCAATCCGTCCAAATCCCTTGCAGTTGCATTAGAGGTTTTATATGTATGCTAGTGACTGCAGCTACTTTATCATATAACACAATGCCTAAAAACATTTTTCTTAACTGTCGCAGTTCAATTTCATTACTTACCAGTACTCAGAAATCTCTAGGTAATTTTCTTTACTAGAAAGCTGAAAAGTCTTCAATCATTCTCATATATTACAGCATGCTATTTTACAATTCTAAGGCTCTAACTTTAAAATATTGGCCTACAGGGCTCTGACACTAACACTTGTAAGACCTGGTGGAAACTCTGAAAGGAACAACACTTTCATGACTAAAAAGGATGTTAGCAAAAGGCTGTATTTTTATAACACTTTTTAACAAGTTTAAGAGTTGACTGATGCTGGAAGAACTGTGCACCACAGCATATCTCTTGCCTTTGGCAATTGGAGAGGGAGACACAGGTTTAGAGCTGGAACCTCTGCATCAAAAAGTGGAATCTCAAAAGATTTGGTTATGCTCAGATAACGATCATCTTAATGATTCAATGGTTACTCTACTTCAGGCGTGGCCATACAACCAAATCCCTTTATTCTACTCCTTCACTTTTTCAGAAGGTGAGTTGAAAGAACCACTTCCACCACCTTTAGAGACTTTCACTGGTTTTTGTTTTTTAGGGTGAAAGAACAAGCTGATTAGTAACCCACTGATTTTCAGGTAAAACTTTGTGAGGTATATTTCCCTGAACAAATTCTGTTAGAATTTGCCTCAAGTAAACTGCATATCTGCACATCAGAAAACAAACAAGCCCTGAGTTAACACTTTCTTGTGAAAATCACAGCAAGCATTATTACAAAGCAGCTATCATTATCTTCTTCCACTTGGTAAAACAAGATTATTTTAAAGACATCATCTTGGGAAGAAGCAGCTCTTACAAATGTTTATTCATATCTTCTTCACATAGTCATTTTTTCAACTAAGGTTAGTCTAACCCATATTTCAAAATTTTAGTCTATTGTTAAATGTTAGTTCTATAAAATTACATCAACCATACCCCTGAGCTATTGCCATGATTTTGTTATTGGTACAGTTTAACTCTCCATGTATCATGTACAGACACACCTGTCTGTATACATGCCAACTCAGAAAGCCAAAACATTTACACACTCTATTCAGAGATTAGCACAAAGCTATACTTTTTCTTCTTTGAATAGCATAATACTATATTCATGTCTTCTAGTCAAGGATAAACTACTATATATCTTACACATGTTTAATAAACATAGTAAAGTACATGTATTACACATGAACTATGTAGCATGTATGACTTAAGGCATGGCTGCATATCCTGCTTGTTACAGTGATTCAAGAAATAGACTGGAGGATGTTGTAAACATCCTTGTTGCCCACACATTGGTTTTCTTGCCATGAAAACTGTGTGTGCTTCTTTGAGTGCGTGTGTGTGAAGAGATGAGAAGACCACCAGTGTGCATCAGTGGGTCTCCTCCCAGGGAGACCTTGGCTATTGTCAGAGATTCAGGGATTTGGGACCAGTCTCTGGATGCATGAGTTAGGATGTAGTTAGTCTCCTGTCCATACCTTGGTTCAGACTTTAAAAGAAGGAAGAGCTTTCTACTTAATCTCATGCTCTCAGGACTTCTGATTGTATTGCTTAAAAGAAATAAAAATAATTGCCTAAGGGCAGGGGGAGCAGGGCAAGCTGTAAAGTTTAATTGGATTTTGATCTTGTCCACAAACTGAAATGGTCACCTCAATCTGAAATCAGACAAAAGATGAAGAGAGTTTTTCCTAATTAGACAGTATAAATTCTGAAAAGTACTTCCTGGGGGTATTTCCTTAGAAAATTGATCAGACATACTTAATTATGAACAAAATATTTGGAGATTTAAACATGTTAAAAAAGAAAGGCAACATCCTGGTTTTTGTTTTCTTTCAAAGAAAAACTGAAATGCATAATTATAAGAACTGATCTGTGAGTGATGAGGTTCACGATTATTTGAGTTGCTACTGAACTTGCAACCCAGCTACTGAAAATAACAGAATTAGAGAAATATCTTTCATTTGCATATAACAGCAAATAGACCAAGGGTTAGGAAACTTCTGCAGAACCCAACAACCTTTCAAATGAGGATACAAAACTGTAAGGTGATTGAACCAAAAGCTCAATACTGTTGTAGATCCTTTGCCCAGGGTTACCAGATCTAATGAGCCAATAAATGCTAATACATCAAAGTCTAGTTTGGCCTAAAAGGCCTAAGCAATTTACTTAATGAAACAACAGAGATGCCTAGACTTACACTACAGTTGATGATGATGTATCTGACTCAAAATTTCAGCTAAATTCCATGTATAAGGCAATTCCACAAAAAAGCTATACTAAGAGAAAACAGTAGTTAGCATCTGATAAATGCAGATTATTTAGGGAAAAAAAAACCCAAACAAACAAACTCATAAGAAGGTCATCAGCCTTCAGAAACTGAGTAACTTTTTTCTGCCTTGGTTGTCTGTGGGCTGTTGATGAGGTGAGACTTGTCACTGTGTTTCAAATGACAAGGTAGGTTCTGTGGAGCAAGTCCTAATCTTATGGTTTTAAATTTGTATCTTAAATTCTCATCAACCTTCTCAAGATGCTCTTGTGCCCTGCCCATATACAAAAAGCAAGATTTGAAAGCCATGTGTCTGGTCAAACCCCCAGTATGCTTCATACTCCTAAGTTCTATGAGGTTTTCTCCATTAGGTGTCCAGGTGGCCACATCAGTGCAAATTGTACAGGAGAATTGGTAGGAGGGACAGAGAAGCCCATTCTCTCTTCCACACTTTCTCCTTTCAGCCCAAGCATCAAAGCAGCACAGCTTATTGCAGTCTGCATCCACAGGGACTTTTGCAGCTTTCCCTCTCCTCCAGGAACTGCAGCAGTCTTGACACACTATCTTGTAAATTAGTTGCTTAAGCTAGTTGTCAAGGTAAATCAAAAACAAGCAGACAGATCACAGAAGGAATTAAATTTACTTACATCTCTTGTAAGGTCTGTTCAGTAACTATTGATATGCTACTCCTCACATAATAAAATATTGAGATTGGTCCTTATTTAGGTATACAGCTGCATTTTATTTCAAGACATGACAGAGTAATTTCAAAGTTTCCTAAACGTATTTTCCTATTTCCCAGTTGGAAATAATTCAAGGAACTATCCTATTTGGTTTTTAGCATGCACAATGTGCATTTCTTTAGCTCTTCTTCTTGATATACACTTCAACTATAGTCCCTAAGAAAGCATATCACTTAGCAGAGATAATTTAGGCCACTAAAATTAGGCCAACTAGTTTTAGGACAGCTAGAACTTTTGCAGCTATTGCTCCTCTCTACTTCCACCCTCATCCATCACAGCTATCAAGGAAAGCATTATTAGAGAAATACATGGTTGCATGTAGCCAGATTTAACTTACATGTTCTCTTATTAGATTGAGTGGGAACTGAATTATATCTTACAGACACTGGTATAATTTGCTTGATATAATTAAGCCGCTGT
This sequence comes from Aquila spilogaster, assembly GCA_024606505.1. Lineage (NCBI taxonomy): Eukaryota > Metazoa > Chordata > Aves > Accipitriformes > Accipitridae > Aquila > Aquila spilogaster. The sequence continues at coordinate 101,715,012 of JANHGO010000063.1, forward strand.
TTCATGCACATGACACATTCCATTTTTGCAATTTTTTTTTAATACATCAACACAAATATTTTTGTGTGTTACAAATATTAGGTACAGCTGTCATCTAATTTCTTACAGACATGAAAAGCATAATTAAAAAAACCAAACCTAACTTTAAAGTATACTTTATCATTCCTGCCCCTGATCTGAGCTGGAAGTTTGAAGTCTCTCAAGACTACCACTCTAGGAGTAAAATATCTCCTCTATCAAACCTTATGCAAGTGACAAAACAACAAAGAGCTCTTCAGAATCCACTGCTATTCCTAATTTAAGTTTAAATACATACATATACACACAAATTATCCTGACAGGGTCAACAGTAATACTTACACATGTCAAAAAGCAAAACCTTCTTCTCATGTGCCCCTTTTTATAGAAAGGCAGCTTGTAGCAATCATCCCTTAAAAATTACAAATGCCAATCATTAGCTTTCAGCTGACATTATTTTAGCAGGTAAGGTTATTCTAGTCCTGCAGTGTCAATAACAGCAGGTGAAAATAATTTAGTGAAAGAACATCCTGTCTCTGATCCCTGAAGCAAACCCTAAGGAAAAAAAGCAACACCAAAAATGTAGGTACCAAATGCAGTGACAATGACAATTTTTCCTCATAAATGAGTATTTCTGGGACAATTGAATATTAGTATGCTGAAGAAACAATGTTTATTAAGGAAAACTTGGTAAACAATTTTTTTTTACTTACGTATTTAAGAAAGCTATTACTATTTCTTTGTTATCAGTCAGTACAGGGAACTGCCAATGACAGTTCCCCATGGCTGTTACTTCCTGACCTGTATTCTATTGCATGAAGCCAGAGCAGGTCAGGAAAAAAAGGAAAGAAAAGAATAAATAAAGGTCAATTAAGAAAGAAGTAATTGTAGTACTTCTAAGGTAATTTTACATTGTGAAAATCTAAATTTGTCCTGATCAGCATTTCACTTCTTTGAAAGGAAGCTGGTGTTGGCAGGCATGAATAAAAGGTCAACAGAAACCACACATCCAGAAGAATCAGAGAGTGCAACCTGGTGTGAAGTGGGCCATGTAAAGATGAAAAAAACATAGGCTCCTGTAGCTGGAGTTCCCACTCCTGGTTTTTCTTTTGTCCAAAGTAAGAAATAACTTTACTGATAGTGCCACTAGAGATTGCTTCTTTTTCTCCACTGTTCAAGTTGCACAGTACCACTCTCACCTGCATAAAGGAGCAAGAAGCCTACTTACTCAACCAGCTTACTTTTTGTCACAAGCACCAATAATCAGTTGGCCTAAATATTGTCCAAATGTACAAAGAATAATGACAATCACTTGTCTCAGTAGGCCTAAAAGAACAATCCGGAGGACTCAATATAAGGCATAAAGCAGGAGATCTTCTAAAATGGGCAATGAAAAATACTAGTCAGAGACTTAAATGGAATTTTTGCAATCTGAATAGTCCAAGTAATCTTTTGTCATATCTTATTATCACAATAGATCACTCCATTTGGCTTTTGTGTGCTTTTCTTAGACTCATGCATCTGTGAACATTTAAAAGATGATTTAAGTAGAAGTTTGAGAGTTTGAATTTCTGTTTTAAATATTTTGTTGATTAGTAAGTTTTAATTTATGAGCACTGGCAATGTTGAATTCTGCATGATATAATTTCTATAAATCCAAGATAGACAGGACTTATTTGAAGTTGAAAAGACTGTTATTTCATTTGGGGAAAGATAAATACCCAAGAAAGTGCTGAGCTATCAAAACAATTCTGAGATACAAATTACATCCTGAGCTAATCATTCACATTCAGTGCCAAAAGCATCTTCCTTCCTTGCTTACAGTATTAGAAGTAGCAGCTGCTGTTGAAATCTCCCCTGGAGATTGTTAGGATCTGCATGAGAAAAAGCTGTGTGCTGGAGGCCAATTTTGATAAATAACAACTGCAAATTTATTGTATGTGATAATTTGTAGATAACCATGCAGAAAGGCGGCATCTATTTTCATACATGTCAGCTGATGGTAATCTTTCTAATTATGATGTATCTACCCACCTATCTAGACAAATCATTGTATGGAGTACATCTGTAATAAGAGGAGGCTCCATTTCCCTGGTCCCATAGGTTAGTGTGTAAGGTACTCACTGCAAGACATAAGGTATTGACTGTAAGACATTATCTTTATAGTGCTACTCTTGCTGGGGTCACATTTCCTTTTAGATGACTTTAGAGACCTACCTTGATTCCCACCAAAGCAAATAGAAAAATTCTTTTAGTTTGGGTCTGTGGATGTCATTGTTTATAAACACACATTGCCTTTCCCAAGGCCACAAACACTGCAAAAGCAGTTTGACCTGAGGAACCCTCTGATAGCTGCAATCCCATAATGTACATAATCCTTGGACTGCAGGGGTTGAAGCAATGACTTTTCTTGCTGTAACATTCATTCAGCCAATCTTCACTCACTGAATTACAGGGGAAATGCATTTTAGATGCATTAATAGTGCAAAAAATAAAGGAAGTGCTGAGGCTTCCACTGAAATTAGGTTGTTTTATGGTATCTTAGTTGACCTCCTAAAACCAGACACTTCAGCAATAGTTTTGAAAAATGCTGCTCATGCTTATTTTGGTGCAATTAAGGTCAGAGCTACTTTAATCATTGCTTCTTTTGAGCAGAACATCCAAATAAATTTCTCTGTGATAAATTAAACATTGACAAAGAATAGGGTACTTCTGAGCAGGCATCAATAACAATAAGAAAAGTCAGTTTAAAAAATAAAACTTAAGACGTGCCCAATAGAACAGCTTGAAAAAGTGTGTTTACTTTTAAAACCAGGTTATTTTTGAAAGTTCCTGTGCCTTCTCTGTTGACTCTTTTATTTCCTTGTATTGACAGATTTAGTGAAGACTAATGGCCAGTTTAACGTTTCCTATGCTACTGATTTAAAATAAAAAAAGAATACAAAAACATCACCATTTTCTTTTCTATCTCCCAACTGTTATCTATGGAAACCACACTGTATTCTAAGAAAAGCAGTTTATAGCTTCAGCAATTTTTTTAATGCAGTGAGTAATTATTAGTATACTGCTTGTGTTCCTTGCTTTGGACCTTGATTATTATGTATTCTTCATGGTCATGAATTCTTAAATTAGAGTATTGAGAAAAGGTAATAAAAATCTCTGAATTACCAAGTACATAGGGAAATGTAGCATAATAATAATAATCATCATCATCATCCTCCTCCAAATACATAAAGGCCCAAATATTAATAACAACAAATTTTATGGTAATTTGGCATATAGAGAAATGGGAAAATATTTATTCCTCAATACTGTATTTTGTAATAAAAAAGAAAAAAAAAATTACCTAATTGTGAATATAATTGCAGTGAAATATCTTTACAAAACCCAAACATAATCAATTACCTAAAGCTTGATATTAATGCACTGGAGAATCTACTACAGGCAAGGGATGGACAATGAACTTATTTATCTTTTCCTTCACCAATTACTACATGCTTTCTTTTACATAAATCCAAATCTTTGGATGTGATGGTGATCATCAGAAACTTGTCTTGTGGTATGACTTCAGTTTGGCTCAGTTAATGTTGCCCTCTTATGCCATGCGTCTCGTGAGGGAGAACTAAAGTGCTGTTCTGGTAATTAAGCTATTCAGATCTCTGTCTATTGGCATTGAAAATATTCTACTCTACTTTCACAGCCTCTCTTGACTATGTTATTTGAAAAGTGTAGTGACAGGAGCCAGGATTTGCAGAAGAAAAACTAAAGTGCTTTGCCTGGGTACTCTGCTTATGTTCTGAAAATACTCACTTTCCATCCAGTACAATATCTACTTAGGTGTTAGCATAGTCTTCCCCATATTAATAACATCTAGTTTGAGCTCGCTACTCATCTCACATCAGTCAAAACCTGGAACAAAGCCAAATGAAGTTAACAGATTTACTCTGGTGTGAATCCAGTGTAAAAGAAATTATGTTTGCATGCAGATTGACTTGTCTTGCTTTTCAAGTTTCTTTGCCCATGCATATAAAGTGAACCACTTCATATGGTCCTCATGGATAAAAACCTATCATGCAGAAATTGAAATTTACATCCAATTTCTTTTACCCAGTAGGTCCTATGTGTCAAAGAAAGTAAAACATAAACAGTTGGTATTTCTTCCCAGAAGTTCTATGTTCTATGTCTGAAATTGTATTTGTGTCTACTTCTCCACATGTCAACTTACTAGAAATTTTAGCTATACCTCTGTTACAAATGTAATACCTTATCGTACAGAATTATAGGTGACCTTCTGTGTTTTCCCAAGTTTTGCTTTCACAGTAAATAATGCTATCTGATACAAGAAATTAAAATAAAACAAATGCTACAAAGTTACACTAATACAGTAAAGTTCCTACAGAAGATGCAGTTACATACATTAACCAAAACTGTTCAAATTAACTATTTGAACTGATTCACTGATATTTTAAGGCAACAGAATTAGCTGTTTAAAAAAAGGCGGGGGGGGTGTGATGTCAATATCAACAAAAGAAGGATCTTTTCATAATATTTGAGAAAAAAATACATTTTTTATGTTTTGTATTGGAAATGGCTGTACTGGTGGTGAAAAAAAAAAACCAAAATTGAAAATGTCAAGTTATTTGAGCAATAAAAAATTAAAAATACTCTAAGTCATCTACAGAAAAAGTGAAATAATTGTCAAATAATGAATTTGACAAACACTAATTCATGGCTACCCAGAAGGGACAGTGGATATTTAATGGGGTAAGAGTGTGTATTTCTATGGAAGGAAGGAAAAGGAAGGCAATTCCTTTATTACAAGAACTTAATATGAAAGAATCTCAAAAGCAACAAGTAATATACAGTTGGGAACCCAAGGCTTAAAAATTATATTGCTAAGAAGGTCATTAGGTTAATCTCATTGTGCTTCCTAAATAAAAATGACTGGGTTCAGCACAGTGTTATGTAAACAACAGTTTAGTAACCCAGTGGCTACTGTATCACTGCTTTCATATCAAACATTGTCTTACCCTATATAATCCCTTGCTGTGCCCACACATAAAAGGACTGGATTTTTACCATGCGCAAACCCCCTGGAATAGAAAACATGCCTTAAATCAGCCAAAATTGTTGCACTGGTACCCAGCACTATGTGCACAGACTCAGTAAAATACAAGTCCCTTTTCCAGTCCTGATGGATATTCTGAAATATTAGAATACCTGGAGAGAGTTTACCATCATTAAGAAGCTCATACTGTAAGTTAGATATGAAAAGCAAGAGAACTGCCATTGTAGTTTCAGACTGAATTTCTGATGGACTTCAGTGTAGCCAAGGTTTCACTTCAAGTATCTGGATACACAAATGGCTCAGGTTAGAAGGAAGACCATGAGAAATCCGTTTGCTAAAATAGTTTGTTTGAGAAGTGACACAATGCGATAAAGGAAGTGTTCAGATCATTACATATTTACTCACTGGACTGTAAAAAAATAAAAGATAATGAGATACAGTCAGAAGAACACTATATGCAATTAATAAAGTGGGACTAATCCCCAGGTGGCACCTGTTACAATTTGATTGTAGTTATAATCAAAGAGCTTCTATGTGGAGCTTCACTGATTCACGACACCTGAAGATGTAGCTTAATTTGTGTATATTTCCAAATAGAAATTATTCCTACCAAATTGCAACAGTATTCTGAATTGTCAGGTACAGCGCTTTCAAAAAGGGAGAGTTTGTACCTCTATTCATTATTTCATGCATGCTTCAGAAATTTTAGATTAAAAAGGATGAGTTAACTCAAAAACAATGACGTAATAATAGCAGTCTGAAGAGACACTCATAGGTACCTAGATGCAATAACAGGCCGTTGATCATACACAGCTGAAAGATACCCTAATATATGCACAAATACCCAAATACAAATGACATATTTCCTAGATGAAGAATCTTGTTAAATTCAAATTAATGAGACAAATACATAGCTACTACCAAATTCAGAGAATCATAGCTAAAAAGGGTTTTGATAGCCATAAAACTTCATTTTCTTTAAAATGAAATAAAAAATTTAAAAAGTTAATTCAGTACCATTCTGGATGAAGGACTATCCTGCTTTCACTTTTCCAGTAGGTCCTACAGGCTTTCCTGTCTCTTGTGTAGCTGTTCCAAGAATTTGATCTCTGAGGTTATGGGATCCAAGAAACCTGAAATAGTGTCACTTTCCACATTCCATTTCACGACAGTCTACCTAGTTCTCTTATACTCATCAGTTACTTTGAAGCCAAGTACTGTATGCAACATGCAGTTTCCATAGGCGTTGTGCCATATGGACATGTGCGTAACATGAAAAAAGTAGGATAAACCAAGATGACCAAGAAAGCAGCCTTTGTGGGAGATCAAGAACATTTAATAAAAGTGTCCTTGGTTTTCTGCCTGTAGCAGATCTACTGAAAACCAGAGAAGATGTGTTATAAAATATAGAAGAATTAAAGACTGCAAAAAAAGTTAGAAGTTGCGAGAGTAAAGAAACAAAGAGAAGAAAGGAGGGCGGCAAAAGTGAAGCTAACAAACCCTTACAAGTTGAAACTCAGAACTGAAAAATCTGAGTATTGCTATCGAAGTTTCAGTTTCCACTGTTTTTGCAAACTCACCTATGTACTATGTAAGACAGGTGCCACAAGACTTAAGTAGTTTGTACAGTTGTTTAAAAAATATAAAGAGAAAGCTATTTATACCAAGTCATTCTTCTGCATACCATTTCCCTGATGGCAATGTGTATTGGTTTCTGTGACAGAGTTTTGGTAGCGGGGGAGGGGGCCACAGGCCCGGCTCCTGTGAGGAGCTTCTAGAAGCTTCCCCGGCTCCAGGTGGGGACGGCCGAGCTCGTCAGTGAGAGTGGTAACACCTGTGGGGAACAGGTTTGAGAAGGGGAACCTGCAGCAAGTGAGGGGAGTGGCATGGGAGAGGAACCCCTCTGCAGGTGCCGAGGTCAGGGAAGGAGGAGGGGATGCCCCCCCAGCCCATGGAGGGGAGCGGAGCGGATGCCCCCCAAAATGGCTGTCACTCTGTGGTAAAGCCCGCCCTGGAGCAGTGTGTGACTGAACGCGGGCCCGCGGAAAGGACCCACGCCGGGGAAGTTTGTGAGGAACTGCAGCCCGCCGAAAGCACTCACCTTGGAGAGGTTCGTGAAGGGCTGTCTCCCGCGGGAGGGACCCCACAGCGAAGCAGGGCCGAGGTAGGAGTCCTCCTCCTCCCCCTGAGGTGGACGGAGCGGCAGAGAGCAGGTATGGCGGGCGGACCCCAGCCCCCATCCCCTGTTCCCCTGCGCCGCCGGCGGGAGGAGGTGGAGAGAACCGGGAGCGGAGCGGAGGCGGGAAGGAGGGAGGGCTGGGGGGAAGGTGTTCCAAGGTTTGGGTTTATTTCTCATTGTCCTTGTTTTGATTTGATTGGTAGTAAATTAAATTGATTCTGTTTCTTCCCCAAGTCGAGCCTGTCTTTTGCCTGTGACCATAACTGGGGAGTGATCCCTCCCAGTCCTTGTGTTGACCCATGAGTTTTTCTTTGTATTTTCTCCTCCCCATCCCACGGGGCGAGGAGTGAGAGCAGCCTTGTGGTGCTTTGTTGCCGGCTGGGCTTAAACCGTGACACAATGCCTGCTTATGCTACTGCATTGATTGCTCACTACTACTCTTTCTTACGAGTGTCAGGCTCCCACCATCTTGTTAGTTCTTTCACATTGTTGTAGAAGATCATCAACAGTACTGTGCGACAGTACTGCTAATGAGGCCTGCTTCACACAAAATAAAATGAAGTTATTTGTAGTCCAGATCAGTTCCTCTACTGAACTTCTGTTGCATCGCCATAAAACAAGCAAACTGAAAAAACCCAACTGGGCTGAGAAAAACAGAAGTGGTGTGGTAGGGGTGGCAGCAAATGATTGACAAAGATGAGGAGACAGGTGTGAATTGCTTTAATCCGGAATCGCTTCAAGGGAAATGATTCTGCTCTCTTAGACTGCAAGAGAAGGTAAATGACACAAAACCTCTGAAGCATAAGAAGAGAAAAAGCCAGGACTGGGGAGATCAGAGGCAGAGTGAATTTGTAAACAGAAATAGTAAGTTATGTGAGGAGGTAAAAAAATCATATGAGTAAACAGCACTGTTCTCTTACAGTTCTCTTGCTGCATGTGATTCGAGAAGTGCAGCAAAGTCTGCAGCAACTCTGCAGAAAGGGTGTGGGATGAGTAAGCAGCTTATTCAACTCAGGGGAGCAGAAGCAAATTAATAAATCTGTTGGACAAATAAAGAAATAGCCAAAGATCATAACTATAAAGCACAGAGCAAGCTAAGGATTATAGGGTTAGTGGCTAGAATCAAATTCAACACAATGTATAAAGGCAATAAGGCAAGGAAAACGTAATTCAGGAAGCGAGAAGAGAAATGCTGAGCAACTTGCTGGATATTTTTTTTTCCTGACACTAAACAAGGGCACTAATGAGGCCATATCTGAAATGTCACATTGATTTTCTGTCTGATTCATTATCTTACAGATAAATATGACTTTATGGAAAAGCTACAGCTTTGGCAGGCAGCTGGCTACATACATATCAGTAAACAAGACCAGGAAATGGGCTGTAGCGCTATGGTGTGATTATCCACACTTTAACCCTTAGCTTGCTTTCTGGCACTGTAGCATCCAGGAGTTCAGTTTATTAATCAACGCTCAGCTTAACATAGCATGGCTGTGTGACTTACCTCTGTTTCACTAAGAAAATTGGTACAGACCTGCGAGAGAGTCTGTAAATTAAAACAATGCAGATCAGAAAAGCAAAAATGCAGAAGTAAAAGTTTAGGTGGTGATGCTCATTGCCTCTTCAGAGGATGCATTTCAGCTTCCACCCATGCCAACTTATTTACTCTCTCTCAGTCTATATACATTCCTGATTTCCTGGGCAGCCTTCTAGTTATGTACAAGTTCCTTTCTGAGATCCCAAATTCCTATGAACCCTTTACAAACCTTGTAAACATCTCTGTAGGGAGCATGGAGTTAGCCTTCATGCAGCAAAAGTGAAGTATTGTTTGAGCATCTGGCAACCAGGTTGTGCATACATCTGCTGGCATAAATTCCTGAACTATTGGTCCCTTAGCCAAAAATAAATAACTGCAAAATGTACAGATAGACTTTTAGAGTCAGAAATGTTTTTGGATAGATACATTTCAAATAATATAAGAATATGCCATGGTCTTTGTAAGGATGTTCTGTGCTTGTAGCAGGTATGAGAAGCTTGATAGAAACTAACTAGAAGAAACTTTGGAATTGTATTAACTGAAAGACCATAAAATTATACTGGTTTTAAGATTTAGACCACATAAAGAAAGGACACAGAACAGTTTAAGAAGAGACTTAATAAAATATCAGTTCTCTCTTCAGTCTATACACATGAATAATATTTCTTCACATCATTTTTCTGATAAGAAAACTATGTTTTCAAAATGTGAGAGTCTGTGTAATAGCACTGTAATATAGATCTTAAGTGAGTGACATGGCCTAGACATAGCTAAACTGAAATGCATAAAATATTTGTCCATGGACCATTCAACAGTGGACAGGTGTTTTAAATGCCTTGTGAAGTTGAGGATAGGACTAATATGGGGGGGGAAGCCTGAAATTGCAGTCTGGAAAGTCTGCTTAGGAATTTCTTGAGCACAAAATAAAGACCCTGTGGAAACTGCTTTCATTAAGGCAATTACACATTCCAGGTAACTTCTAATTAAATTCCACTTAGACATGCATGAACTAATGCTCTGTACTGGCTAAATATCATCCAAGGATGACTATAAAGCAAATATATTCTGGTTATCCCATGTCTGGACTGATTGGTTTTCTATGGCTTTCTCTGACTTTACTGTCCATATTTGAATGATCCATTCATATGACATACAACTTTTGTTAGTGGGAGATGAATTGAGTCTCTTTAATAAGAATATTAGTGATTTAAAGAAAAGCTAATGCAAAAACCATTTTCCTGTATTTAAAACATCTTAAAAAATTTGATGACATTTTCCTTTTTTACTGTACAACAGCTCCTCCAGTAATTTTATATCAGTCTCGTTAATCCTTGACAAGCTGACAAGCCACGGAATTCAGCACTATTACCATGGCAAAGCCATGAAATCCTTGATCTGCTACCATGATCTATACAAGCCAGTGTATGGAAGAATTAATTAATATTAGAGTAGCGTGCAGTTATTTGAATCCCTGCCAGATTAGTTACTGCAGGTATAAATAAGAGAAGACCAAGTTTATCCATATCATCTGCCCAGAGGGTGTGTCACAGGGTCCCTGCACCTAGCTTTTAGCAAACTTTCTTCTATGTCCTTCAGTGATAATGGGAGGCAGTCTGTTAGTTACAATCAAGTGCTACCTGAGGTTCCTGGATCAGATGAACCTTTTGAAGCTGCGATCTACCTCCTTGGCCCTAACGTGTTTAACATAGTAATGTATCTGCCATAGTAATATACCTGGCATATACCCACACTTTTTGTGGATATAACTCGCAAATCATCTATAAAATCAGTTCTGATAATCAGTTGCAATGCAAATTACACTACCTGTGGACACACTTACCCAAGGAGGACCTCAGCTCCCAATTTCCAGCTCTGTTTTCTGTTAGCTCCCCTACTTCAACCTCCACAGCATCAGCAGCAGTGGGGTGGTGTAGGCCATATGATGACTCACTCCCAACACCTGTGCTTTTAAACAGGATCACTTCATACAAGTAAAGAAGTGTAGAAAAGTATAAAGTAGCACAAGCTCGCAACCTTAATTTCCTTTAAATTCTTACCACACTTAAATTTGGTGGGAAAGGGAGAGAATCTACTCAAGGAAAAGAAAAAAAGATACAATTTTAAAAAGGTGTGACTTATGAGGGAAATTTATATAGAAACACATCTCTAAAATAAAATGTTTCAGCTACTTTTCCTCAAGAATGAAGGATCTAGTCTCAACTTCTGTAGTTCTTTCTTCTTCACATGAGAAATCCTACATATTTGTTAGTTCCTATACATTTTCTTTGAGACTCTAACAAATCCTGAAAGCTTCGTGACCTTTCAGCAGAAGTGTAATTTTCACCTATGACATTCATGAGCAAATGCAGGCCCTTGCTCTAAAAGAGACAGAATTAAAGCTGGTCCATAGTGTTTATTAGCTTTTTTCGGTTCATGAGAACAAAGAATAAACCAACTGCGTCCTATTTATTTTAAAATAATAGATTTCATCGATTCTTTTTCAAGAGGAATACAGTGGCTCTTTGTCAGATAATGGAGATTTAGACTTTAATTCATTAATGCCTGTAAGAGGATTTATATCTCCATCTGAAATGTGCTGCAGGGGTATAAAGTATTATTACTAAGCATATTACTACAGGTACAAGTCACATACATATATTTAAGATCACATACTAAACCAGCTGCATATGTTTATCTGGTAGAAATAAAAACACCACCTGGTTTTTCCTCACTGTTGAAAGTATTGCAGGAATAGACATACCATAGGTTATGTGACATTCATTTTTACAGCTTTTGAATTATTGCTTGGTGTCCTTTATTCCATTAAGCAGTGGCTTAAAGGCATATGATTAACATAAAACAACATCCGAAATACTATTTTAGGAAAGACAGTACTGTGTCAGCCCAGAACAATACAGAAGTTTCATCACAGACGTTTGCTGGTCTAAACACAATTGTCATTTAACAGTGAAGTCTGCTCTGATGTGAGACTGCATAATCCTCAGGGCTGCTTCTGATTCTCTGTCTGCCTGCAACCATCTTCCTCCCTCCCTTGCTAACTACCAGCAGCCACTCTCACTTACCTAATTCTGTTCATGACCCCAGAGGAGGTCATTAGCCCCAAACTGACTATCACCTCTTGGGCCCCTGATGGTACTCTCCAGCTTCCCTAAGACTGTTAGATTGGCTAGTGCTAGAAATGAGGAATCCACTATCTGCAGTGTGTGCAATTCCCTGCTTGCCAGGGAAATAAACAGGAGGTGTGTGCTGCTCAATGTGATTAGCACGCAACAAGAAAAGGCCCATAATAATAGGTTTTCCTAAAAAACAAAGAAGAAAAAACAAAAGAGGAGCAGCAAGCTATCCCATCTAGTCATTAAATTAGAGAAGAGGGAGGGCAGGGCAGGGAAAGAATCCTACTAATGCTCTGCCTTTGACTTAATTCAAATTTTGAACTAAGGTTTAGACATATTGCTGACTTACTCATATCAGAGTATATGGGTGAAACTAATGTCATATTCCTGAAATTAAGACATTACACAGAGCTGCCTCTTTATTTGACTCTTGTTAAAAAAGCTGACGTGACAATTTGTAACTATAAACTGGTGATTTCAGTATCAACTTGCTGGTATTAAACCCAGATCTCTTTCAGTCAGAGATGGTGGTGGTGTTGAGAACAATAGCTTTAACAGGAAAAACTAAATATTTTTTTACAGTTAGTATCTTACAAATATGGACAGATATTTAGGTTAACTTTTTTTGCTGAATTTAAGAATAATAGCATGAATTCTAAACCAAGCACACCTCTGAAGCTCTGAGTGATTAAAATTAGTCATGAAATGCCAGAATGACTAATTTATCGGTACAACTACTCCAGCCATATTATAACAGCTAATGCTTTTTTAAAAATCTATTGCTGTTATAAAAATCCCAGCCACTCACTAACTGTCTGTAACAATTTTTATGGATTTATTGCTTAATTAGGTTCATACCTTTATTTGACAGGGGTTATTGAACATAGCATATACTCCTCTCAAGTCAGTGTAAAAGTCTAAGTCAGTTTTTATGGGAGCCTACATTAAAGCACAATTCAGTGATAAAATAAATTGTCTTAACTCACTTCAGGGAGTTTTAATATGGCCTATTATAACAAGTAGCTATTTACCTGTTTTCATCATTTTTCCAGACATAGTTTCTGATTAAAAAAGATATGTTTTTAAACACTAAATGATGATTTTTCTCCCTCAGAAACCCATCTGCTCCTTATCTGTGATGCTGTGGTTAAGTAACAATGTTGAATTTATGGCACCTTCCACAGGGAAAGATGACAGATACCATGAATGTAACAATCCCATTTCTCTTCTGGGTCATGCAGAAAGGGTACACTTTATCAGCTGACTTCTAACCCAGCCTCTGCCTTCAGAGGTTAACCATAATGGAACAAAATAAATATTTTTGCAAATATGTACAAAGAGCAGAGAGAATCATCTAGACCAATATTTGGATTAGAACAAAATTATCCTTAATTAGTTGTGCTGACTTTTTCTTGTGTGGAATTTAACTATGTCTTGATAATGGAATGTCAAGTAGAATCAATAGTTAGACATCGAGCCCAATTCTGCTTGTCATACTCAACATGCATTGCTACACTGAAGTAAACAGGGTGTAGATTTGACCTCAGATGATGGCACTCCTCTCCCACCTGTGCAAATTCCCACTCGCCACACGGTAAGACCCTGTTATTCAGTCTCTCCAAAGATCCTGCAATATACTGGTGTCAGCTCGGTATATTGCCATGGGAGAGTCGCTGGCATTTCTCACTCAGCAGACATGCCTGCAATGGGAGCACAGAAACAGGTCTCATAAGCATTTCCAGGTCTCATGGAATTATTCTAGCCAGTGTGATATTTCTGGGTGGTAAAATAGTGTACTTCTCACATGAATTTTATTGGCCCTGGCATATGGAAGGAGAAATACAGATAATAAAGTTACAGAGGATATGAAAACTATGAGGCAGAAACAGAAGGATTAATGACAAACTGTGGCAAGTCTTCAAAGTGCTCTGAGGTCTCTGGTGCTTATAATGAAATCCAGTCCTGCTGAGGGCACAACAAAACACTTATGCCTCACTGCAACTTTGTTTGGAAAGCTTAAAACAGTTTCTTATGCTTCCCTTAGCATGGGCATGAATTTCTCACTTCGATGCATAGTCTAGAAAGACGTATTATTTTTTTTAAAGCTGGGTGAGAAAAAAGAGCCGAAGAAACCAATTTAAATAATTTTGCACTTTAAAAAAACCACTGAAAGTGCTTTGAAATCTCCAGCCTAAAAGAAAAGATTTCTATAAAGTCAATAGAAGTAGCAAGCAGTTTCAGTGCAAAACAAATGTGAGCAGTTTTCAACACAAATCTAATATTTGGAAATAGGAATAACTGAAAAGAGGGAAGAATGGTCATAACTACACCTAAACAAATATTTTTGGGAATAAATTTATCTGCCTACAAAAAAGGTAACCAGGATGAAAACTCACCAAATTTCAAACAGATTGTTTCTTAAGTTTCTTCAGATAGATAGAGGTCCTTGGGAAGCAGAAACATTTAGAAAATTGCTATTGTTGTGCAAACATCGGGGCTTGCAAAACACTAAGGAAACAAGAATTTAAAAAGTCATACGTTTCACTTCAGAAACTGTAAGCAATTGAAAAGATTGAATGAGACTTGCAGGTAACAAGGATTTCAGAAGAACCTACAACAGACTAATGGTAGGTAAGCTACTGGACTGGGTGTTTGAAAAGTGGTATTTGAAATTGTGACACTAGGCTAGACTGCCTCTCCCCTTGGAAACCAGGTTTGAGGGCAATATTTTCATTAATCTGCTGGTAAAGTTTTTCCAAAAGTAAGCCAGAGCAACGTAACTGTTGTGGTTTAACCCCAGCCAGAAACTAAGCACCACGCAGCTGCTCGCTTGCTTCCCCCCACACCCAGTGGGATGGAGGAGAGAATCAGGAAAAGAAGTGAAACTCGTGGGTTGAGATGAGAATGGTTTAATAGAACAGAAAAGAAACTAATAATGATAACACTAATAAAATGACAACAGTAATAATAAAAGGATTGGAATATACAAATGATGCACAATGCAATTGC